>QRFJ01001650.1:106492-157308 GCA_006176705.1 Cocos nucifera
ACAGCTCCAATGCCAACTCCACTTGCATCACATTCAACTTCAAATACTTTATCAAAATTAGGAAGGGCAAGAATGGGGGACTCACATAGCTTCTGTTTGATGAGTTCAAAAGCGTCATGAGCAGCTCCTGTCCATTCAAAAGAACCCTTCTTCATGCATTCAGTGATAGGGGCCATGATTGTACTGAAGTTCTTCACAAAACGATGATAGAAAGAAGCAAGGCCATGAAAACTCCTTACATCGGTAATGGATTTCGGAACCGGCCAGGTTTTCATTGCATCCACCTTCAATTGATCAACGGAAATTCCATCTTTCGAAACCACATATCCAAGGAATATAATGCTGGAAGAGAAGAACTCACACTTCTCCGTTTTGGCATAAAGCTTCTGTTCTCTCAAGGCTTTAAAGACCTGTTTCAGATGAGAAATATGCTCCTCTTCGCTTCGACTATAAACAAGGATATCGTCAAAGTATACAACAACAAATCGACCAATAAAGGAACGAAGAACCTCGTTCATAAGCCTCATGAAAGTACTTGGAGCATTAGAAAGTCCGAATGGCATAACCAACCATTCATATAAACCTCCCTTAGTCTTGAAAGCTGTTTTCCACTCATCTCCTTCCCGCATTCGGATCTGGTGATAGCCACTTCGCAAATCTATCTTCGAAAACACAGTAGAACCATATAATTCATCAAGCATATCATCAAGTCTAGGTATAGGATACCTATACTTAATAGTGATGTTGTTGATGGCTCGGCTATCGACACACATTCTGAATGTTCCATCCTTCTTTGGTACGAGTAGAGCCGGAACAGAACATGGGCTCATACTTTCTCGAACATATCCCTTGTCGATAAGTTCATTGACTTGTCTTTGCAACTCCTTTGTTTCCTCCGGGTTGCATCTATATGCTGCTTTGTTCGGTAGAGGGGCACCGGGCAGCAAGTCAATTTGGTGCTCAATACCTCTTATTGGAGGTAATCCAGATGGCAATTCTTCGGGGAACACATCTGCAAAGTCTCTTAACAAGGAATGCATTTTCGGATGTATAGGTCTCTCTTTCTCACTCTTTTTCTCAACCATAAGCAAAGCAAATACATTTTTCTGTTTGGTAATGGCTCTCTCAACCTGTGTTTTACTCAAGAAAAGATTTTCCTTACTAGTGTTTCCCTCCCCAGGTTGATTTCGATGTAGCATGCTCGGTTTCAAAGATTCAAGAGTAATGCATTTTCGTTCCTTGTGAAAAGAGTATGTGTTTTTATGCCCATCATGTACAGCCTTTCTATCATATTGCCAAGGTCTACCTAACAACAAGTGACAAGCATCCATGGGAATAACATCGCACAGAACTTCATCTCGATAATTCTTCCCAATGGAAAATGATATAAGGGCTCGTTTGGTTACCTTCACATCACTTCCTTTGCTAAGCCACTGAAGCTTGTAAGGTTGAGGATGTTTCGATGTTGGTAGCTTCAGTTTTTCAATCATGGTTGTCGAGGCGACATTGGTGCAGCTTCCTCCATCGATAATCATCGTACACACCTTCCCGTTAATAGTGCAACGGGTGTGGAAGATGTTCTCCCTTTGCTCATTTTCTTCGGGAGATATCTCAGCATGTAATGCTCTCCGTATCACCAACAACTCGCCATCATCAGCTTTTTCAATGATATTCTCGGATTCTTTAGCTTCAGAATCATTCTGGTCATGTTCATCGCTGGCCTCTTGAAGTTCCAAATCGATCTTCTCAATTTCTTGAAGAGTCATAACTCTCCGATTTGGACAATTAGCTTGCAAATGCCCATAGCCATGGCACTTAAAACACTTCCTTGTGTCACCATCAACTTTCTTGCTGGTTTCTTTGACGGGTTCCACCAACTTCTCTTTACCCTTAGCTTTCGACGAAACACCTTCATATTTGCTTGAGGAAGCACCCCTAAAGTAGGATGTCCCCTTCGAGGAGGTTCTGGAAGAAAACCTCTTGCTACTCTTTAGTTGTTTCTCAACCTTCATTGCTAGCTTGCAAACATCTTCGAAGGACCAATAAGGCTGAAGTTCAACCAAATCAGCAATTTCCTGATTCATGCCACCAAGGAATCGAGCGATGGTTTGCTCGGGAACTTCTGGAACTTCACACCTCATCATGAGTTGTTCGAACTCACGAATATATTCTTCAATACTCATCCCTTGTTGTCTTAGGGAATTCAACTTGAGAAACAGATCTTGCTTATAGGTATCGGGCAAGAACCTCTTCTTCATAAGTTTCTTGAGTTTATCCCAAGACTTGATTCGGCTTTTCCCTTCTCTAGCTCGCTGATGCTTTAAATTCTCCCACCATAGAGAAGCATATTTAGTAAGTTTCAGAACAGCGACCTTGCACCTCTTCTCATCCGAGTAGGACTTGAAGTCAAAAACTCGTTCAATGGCATGGAGCCAATCAACAAAGTTGTCAGGATTGAGACTACCTTCGAACTCAGGTGCATCTGCTTTAATCTCACGGTCATTCTCATGGTGTCTTCTTCTTCTTCTCCGAACTCGGTGCTCAGAAGCACTAGAGTTGCCTCCAGTGGAATTAGAATCATCATTAGAATTGTGATGCGAATCTGAATTGTCATGGTGTCGCTGAACATCGGGACGCCTTGCTGGTTGCTCTTGTCTTGCCGGGTTCTCTAGGAGATTGAGAACTCGCTCCATTTGCCTTTGGAGATTCTCTATAGCACGATCTCGCCTTAGGTCGTGCGCTTGCTCCAAAGTCAAGCCTCGTGGAACTTGTTCGTCACCCATGATAAGTAGAAGATAACATTACAAAGGAATCACTCAAGATAAGTTCAACCTTGAGCTCTGATACCAACTTGATGCGTGCGTGGGCGAGTGACTCCGAACAGAAAATTTTAGGATTGCGCAATTTTGGAAAAATAGGCGTAACTTTCTCAATATAGGTTGGATTGACCCAATTCCAAAAGTCACAGATCAAGGACTCGTAGATCTACAACTTTTGTGTTTTGAGTTTCTACAAATAAGCTCTGTGGAGTGAGCGATTCTGGGAGGAAGTGGAAGAGGCACTGTGTTTGCGGGGATGTGTGTAACTCGAGGATATGGAAGGTTTATCACCTAAGCCTAAAGGCACAAGCCACCAGCCAAGGATAAAGGACCGAGATAGTTGCAGTTCACCACCAAGGCTTAAAGGAAATTCCACCGGCCAAGGATAAAGAACTGTTTGATTCACCACCAACGACGTTGGATAAAGAATCGAGATAATAATTCAACTCACAAAGAGGAATTTTCATTCATTCAACCAGTCTGATTACAAAATGAGAATATGTCTCATTATATAGATATTAGACTCAGAATTGAAAACAACATGGGAACTACCCAAACATTAAAGACTAAACAAAACTGAAATAGCATTAAAGGTCTAGGAACTAGGGAATGCAATAAATGACATGGGGACTAGGAGTCTTATCTCTTCAGCCTTCAAAATTCGTCCACCAACAATAACTAGCAAATATCTACTTCCAAAGAGCATTAAATCACTATGGAACTTATCCTGAATAACTCCCCTTTGATATATCATCGATCAGCAATGAATTTTGATATTGGTATCATCATTCCTTAACCCATCGAAGCAAGTTGTAACCGAAGTTAGTCTTGGCATGAATAAGTACCGATAGTGTTTGTTTTGCCAAAGGAATCTGCTCAGGACTTAAGGATTGATCAGTAGTCTCGGATGCTCCCACATCAATCTCAAAAAAAAAATGTTTGAAATATCCCTCCTGATCTAATCAGATCTAAACGAACCTGACTTAGAAATCAGGTTTTTCCCTTCTTTACATCCATAGACGAGTTCAAGATATGCAAGCTTCAGTGATCCATCGATGGATTGAGATAGGCATCTCAAAGTTGGAACATGTATTTTGATAAGATGATCAGAACGTATGACTTCGTTAAGAAAGGAGAAGAACCATGCATGTACAAATGGGCTAACAATTCTATAGTTATATTTCTTGTACTATATGTGGATGATATTCTCTTAATCGAGAATAACATCCCTACATTACGGAAAATAAAGGTTTGGCTGTTGTCGCAATTCCTCATGAAGGACTTGAAAGAGGCTTCCTACATTCTAGGGATGAAGATCTATAGAAATAGATCTAAAAGATTGCTTGGATTGTCCAAGTCTATGTATATTGATACCGTACTGAAAAAGTTCAGCATGAAAAATTTTAAGAAGAGCTATCTCTTGATAGGTCATGAAATTTTTCTCTCAAAGAGGGATTGTCCGACAACTCCTCAACAGAGAGAGCATATGAATAGAATACCATATACTTTGGTAGTGGGTTCTATTATGTACACCATGATGTGTACAATACCAGATGTTGCATACTCACTAAGGGTAGTGAGTAGATACCAGTTTGATTTGGATGAGAATTATTGAAAGGTTATAAAGATAATCCTGAAGTATTTGAGAAATACTAAGGTTTAGTGGCTCATCTATGAAGGTATTAACTTGAAACTTATAGGATACATTAATTTTAATTTTCAGTCAGATCATGATGACAGCAAAAGTATGTCAGGTTATATGTTTACCTTGAATAGAGGAGCGGTCTATTGGAAGAGTTCCAAGCAACACATTATGGCCGATTCTATATGCGAGGCAGAGTATGTCGCAGTATTTGATGCTGCGAAGGAAGCTGTGTGGCTGTGAAAGTTCATCGATGAGCTGGAAGTAGCATCCTTCTTGGATGGTCTAGTTATGCTATACTGTGATAGCACTAGAGCCATAGCTCAAGCGAAGGAGCCGAAGGCAAATCAGCTTACCAAACATATTCTGTATTGCTATCACCTTGTATGAGAAATCGTGAAGCAAGGTGACATCGAGCTTCAGAAGATCGACAAAAAGAAGAACGTGGCCGACCATTTACTAAAGCTCTCAAAATCAAAGAGTACAATAACCATAAATAGAAGATGGATATTCGATACTATTCTGAGTGGCTTTAGTCTAAGTGGTAGTTGTTGGAAAATGTATCCTAAAGTCAATCATCTAGGTTATAAATGGTTGAGGTAAATATAATTTATACTTAAATTTTAATTGAATAAAATTATTATTCTGATAATTTCATCACTTTGTGTATCTTCCTATGATGAATTCTCTATGATGAAGTTCTTAGGACTATTTAGACTCGACAAAGGAGGATTTATCGTTTAGTCCTTAAACTGATCGTGATCAAATGATTTATTATTACCTAGGACGACAACATTAATCAAGAATAAATCGTTGTATGCCATATGTGTTAGTTGTCCTCTTAACCAAGAAGCATGGTGATGCTGTTATGGCATGCAGGTGAAATATAGCGGTATATTTCACTGATCGTAATCCAACTGTGGAGCTCTCTTCTATCAAGAGTTGCTCATAAAGAATATGGTTATATGTGTCCCTTAGATCTGAGATCACCATGGTGACTTACAACCAATTAACTATACTTAGGTATCGGACTATCTAAATTTTTAATTTAGTGACGGAAGGCTACTAGGTGCAGTCAAATACTTGGCTTATTGGTGTGTGAGCCAAGATGGAATTAACCCCTCTAAGTATTGGAGCAAGTGCATCGCTGTATTTTAATTTAGCAAATCCTCGATCGAGATAGTCCATATGATGGATGCTGAATTTTGAAATATAATATGGATGAATTTTTTGGATTGGCATTTAATCCAAGATCATCCTATTAGCATCATGGTCAAAGGGATGAATTATATGATAACCATATGCCACAGGTTTGTCATTATTGCATTGCAACATTTTGACCTATTCGAACATCAGTAACTATTACTAGATGGTCACAATGATTGGTACAGAAAATTAGTTCCTATGTTATCGACTTAGGATTCGGACATATGGGGTCACACACAATAGGAGTTCCTACTTGATCTGATGGTTGATCGGAAGTTCCACTGGATTGAAACTCAGATATTTATTAGAGGATTAATTAGTGATTAGATTGTTGATTAGCTTAATTTAATTGAGCAATGAGAAATTGATCAAGTCTAATTGAATTTGATTCAATTAGGTTTGACCTGATCAGATCATGTGATGATCTAATCACTTAGGGAGATGGACCCTGATTTGATCAAGGGCTAGATCTAATTAATTTCTAATTTGATTAGAAATTTAATAGTTTGGGTTAAGCCTAATTTGGTTGGATTTAACTTGGACTAATTAGATCTGGATTAATTAGTTTGGTTGAAACCAATCTAAACCAATTCAAAGTTTGAATTTAAATATCTATCTCGCTGCACATTGACTCCTTCTCAACGCACATTGGGAATGTGTGTGGGATTTCTCCATGCCAAAATTAGAGTTTGCGCTCTCCATCTTTCTCTCTTTGACTTGGTCCAAGTGTTGGACCGATTCAAAGCTAGTTTAATTTTGAATTCAACTTAGATGGTTAAGTGGTTGAAATAAGTTCAACCTAGCCATCCTTATCCTCCCATACTCTATGCCATTCTCCTTTCGACGCCTATTAAAATCGGATTTTTCTAAGCATGCATAAGAGAGGGAGAAGCCATGGGGATACGTGAGGAAGAGAGTTTTCGTGAGGGATTTCTATGAGACAGAAATTAGAGAGGGGTGATCTCTTTTGGGTGTGAGGTTTTCTCCAAAGAGAGAAGGGATCAAAGTCCTAAAGGATGAATGCTGAAACCTTAGAGTTCGGACTCTAAGTTTTGGGTGGAGAGTTTGAGTGCTAGATCTCCACTGGCTTTCACCACCATCTCATCTTCCTCATTGCATCTTTTGATCTTTTGGAGCATTCGAGAGATCGAGAGCAAATCATCGATTGGATCGATGAAGGTCGGCTGTTGAAGGCCCTAGAGAGGAGCTAGCACTCCGGAGGGGCTGATCAAGATCAGGGGCTCTGTGTAGACTTATCACAGAGGCCGAACATATGTGCAACTATAGAGCAACGAGAGAGCATCTTTCGATGGATCCAGATTACGGTGATCATCTATCTGCGCACAGGTACTATGTTCTGAACATAGATCGGTCAGTAAATATAATTTGCTGATCGAATATATTTTATTTTTTTGATTCATATAAGCATATCAAAGATCCTGAGTATGGTTTCATTATTAGATCATTACATGCATAGAATTAATTTTAGATTAATTCTGCTTCTGCTGTAGTTAATTTTCGAAAAAATTTCAAAAGGCTTGCCCTAAATCCTGCTAGGTTTCCTTCACTTGATGATATGGGATGATCGGATTGGTCCAACTTAGAATTGATATGGCATTTTGTGTGGCCAAACTAAGTCTACCTCGATCAAGTTGAGAAATAGGATGAGTAGATCGAGGTCATGTGTCACCCGACATGAAGCCCGGTGAGTCAAGTGGACATATTTTAAACTAAGTGTCTGTCCTAGATCGACTTAAATCCTCTTGGCTGATGGTTTCCCCACTCAATGTGGAAGGGCATTCCCCCGATCAAGTTGGGGATGAAGATTACCATAATAACCTTCCATGGTTAGATGAAATCTTTAGGTGGTTACAGCGCAATCCCAATGATTATTATATGATGCCAATGTGTTACAGCTGGGCCTTCAAACTGCTTCTGGCCCTCCATCTATATGGACCAAAAATCTCCGAATCAAAGGTACGACACTAGTAAACACAATAATGACAGCACACTATTATTATCTCTTTCCATTCATCTCTCCCACTACTTCCTTCTAACTTGAGCATTGAAGGGCCCTGCTGAAGCCAATCCAGCAAGCCTCCAAGCCCCTTTGGTTGTCTGGCAGATCGATGGAAGCAACATGCATTAGTGAGCCGGAGATTGGCAGTAACAATGTCCATCACTAAAATGTTGACTATTAATCAAAAAAAAGATAAGTAGGTAATAGACTTATTTGATATCATGCAAATAACATTCTAAATCAGTTATACTAGAACATATGCGATAGCCAGCAAACTAGCAACATAATTAGAAGAAAAATGCATCCTTGGAAAAAAAAACAGATGAGAATATCATAGAAAAAGTTAAGAATTCTGCAAAAAATAAATAATTAAAAAATGAACTAACTAAAATCAATTCATTGTTTCTTCAAGATTATTTAACTTAGATAGAAATCTTGGTTCAAAATCCACTTGTCCTAAGCTTGATAAGTCCCTACCAATGCTAAAAGTATCCCTTAAATATCATAGGACCAAGATTTTACATACCGGTATCAGATACCATGATGGTTGTTGATCGGTACGGTACTATACCGGTCCATACCATATCGATCCGTATCAACAATAAAAAATTAAAAAAAATCCTATCCAATGGCAAAAAAAAAAAAAGAAAATTAAACCGAACCAGACAAATACCGCACCATATCATATCCGAACCGACAGAATCGAAAAATTAGTCAAAATCATCCTAATTCTTCGCCGGTCCAGCTCGATTTGCCCTATACTAGCCGGTTCAGTCTGGTACAGTAAATCATGCATAGAAATATCCAAGAAGTATCCATAAGTATCAAAGTATATCCAAAAAGTATCCATCCCAAAAAAATAATAAAATAATGAGGTAACTTATTTCCTGTATTGAACACGTTTCAGGCATCCATATCCGACATGTGTTCGATACTTGCTTGGCACCAATTTGGAAGTATCCGTGCTTTGTACAAGAGGAGTTTCCCAAGCATTGCATGTCTAGTTTGTGCCTTCACTTGGAAACTGTTGGACATTAGGTTGCTTGGTAAGCGCCTCGTTAGGTCATTTGCCTGAAGTTTATTAATCAGGCATGGGGCTCCATTTCAAGTGAATTTACATAATTGTAGTTCCTCGGCTAATCCTCCAGTTCCTTACATTATTAGATCCATGCAATCGGGTTACTTCAAACGGTACATATCTGCTGCTGCATAGAAAACACAAAATGCAGGATAGAGCTACAAGGCCGCCTTTATGCACTCCTCAATGATGCTAGGCAAAATGTTCAAGGAATAAATCAGTCCTCTGTCTAGTATGAGCACTAAAACAATCTCTATTGGGAACTCCTTGGGGCAAACTCCACCATTGCAATAATTGTTGATGCATGTCATCCGAAACAGCAATATAATGACACTTTCAGACTGTCTTGAGTGGTAGCTGGAGGAAAGGATCCTACAGAGGGCTAAACAACAACTTTATTTTAGCTTAATGAAAAAGGGTATGTTATACATAGAATTCAAGTTCAGGATAGATTTTGGGACTGATTTGATATAGGTTTGAAGGCTGCATTTAAGGATGAAAAAAGGTATGTGGTCTTGGCTGGTGGATTTTGATAGATCTCAAAGAAAGGCGGTTCAGATCAGTGAAACAATGGCAGGTTATCGTGGCTGTCTGTTTGCTAATTGGCTGCAGGCATTTGTCTGCATAAGAGCTGTTTGTGGGATGGCCAAAAGTTACTTATATAAGAAAGCTGCTAGGTGGAGATGAGATAAAGAGGGAAGCCTCAACTCACTCCAAAAGTTCTCTGGCTTGGTCGATATCAGAAGTGAAGCATTGTTTTAAGGGACTGTTAGATGCAAACAGGTTCATGTTCATAGGATGTGATTATAGTTGTTGTCTGGCCATCAATCTACTGCTACCCTCTTTCTTTATCTGGGCTGGGGACTGGCTATGTTCAAAATACAGGCAGAGCAAAAATTACTGGTAGTAACCAATCCTTGTTCGATGTATCCATGGTTAGTTTTGAATTCCTTTACATGAAGTGTTAACAATCTGCAAACATATATTTCTCTGCATCATTTTTAGTTTTCAGTCAATTGTAAAGAACTAGTCAAACTCAAAGCCTTACTAAACTGGTGATGCTGCATATTGCAAACATATATGGAAATGAGTAGATGATATCAAAATGATTTATTTCTGTGATATGCCCATAATGAAAGAATAAGTGCCCTACATGCCAATTACATGGTTGATATGATAGGACTTTTCTTTATAATTTTCAACTCATATAATGACATTTATTCTGATATTAATAAAATGAGGTATTCTGATTCATCATTTTAGTTGCATCTTTTATGTTTAAAGATTATGATGAACCCCAAAGATTAGGATAATGATTTTAGGAGACATGAATGAGTCATGCTTGTGAGACCTAAAATCCTAATCTTAAACATTCCTGATCGTAGGAATATTAAGTCGAGGATCAATATTTCGGATAGACTGGCACATCCTATATATGCTCAATGAAAGAGAGTGGCAGATCTCACAAGCCACTTCTGTAGGGACACTAATACAAGGATATAGGTACTCATCAAGGAATGAGTTCACTGAATTGACTCGCTGAAAGAAAACATCTTATGGAACTTTACTTGTATATCAAAAGATGGTTCTCTAAGTAGGAGTTATATAAGTGATCCTTAGACCTAAGATCACCATGGTACCTTATACTCATAAACCCATATTTTTGGTTCATACTCAATCATGATATTAAGTCATGAACAGGGTGTTCTGAATACGGTTGAGTGTGTATGAAGGTTGTAAGTATATCAACAAAAAATCGATCACTCTTAGTAAGAGAAGATGTCATCCTATATATTTTCATTTATGGATAACTCAATGAGTCTTTGGCCAAAGCAGAATAAAGATTAGATAGGACTTCTAATCCTTCATTAGAGTTATCATTGATTGATGAAGAATCAACATGAATATATGTTTGAGTTTGACATTAATGATCCATACTCATAAGCATATTTGGGATGCAGGATGATCGAAGGATTGAATTGCACGAAAATTTGCCACTAAAGGATATAATTAGTATTTTCACTAAATTTCACATCTTCTGAGTAGTCATGATACGTTGTTAGATGTCAATCTTGACTTATTGGTTTGATTGAATTAATGTGATTAATTCAATCCTTAATTAGATAAATTTTCTAATTGGTGAATACAGATCGGCATAAACCCTAATCGATTGTGATTGAGTCTAATCGGATTAGATCAAGATGCACTCGAGCCTACTGCTAACTAGATGTAAAATCCAATGGATCACATACATAAAAGAATTGATCAAGAATTGTTATTAGGATCATTGGATCCTAATTGGATTGCTAATTAGCATGCTAGCACATATTGGTTAATCTAATTTCTAGCCGGATTCAATCTAGTTCGAATCCTTGCTTTTTGTCTAACCAATTTCAATTAGATCTGAAATATGGTTGAACCATAAGGGGTAGCCATCAGATGGTTGCCACTTAGCCTTATCTAGACTTATTTATGAAGAGTCCAAGGCACCTAATATTATCTCCTCCTTGTTGGTGCCATATTAAAGTGGCGCTTGATATATTGTGGCGTGAGAAAAGGACTAAAAGTCTTGCCCGGTGCATTGACTCATAAGGCACCCCTTGAGACTCTCTCTTGGTTGGTGCCTTCTTTCTTTGACCAGTTGAAGAAGTGGGGCGTGGGATTAATTCTCTCCCAGGAAACTACATGAAAAGTTGCATAGTATGAGATTAAAGTGGCGCCAAGAATTCTTTTGCATGAAGACTCTTGGTTGGTGCCACTTATTTGAGTCTCTCTCCCCTATCCAATAGCTTATCATATATTTTATCAAATTAAGATCTAAATAAAAGGTGATAAGTCATGTATACGACGTTCCAAAGGCAAAAATGAATTCTGCATGAATTTTAGGTGCCTCCTAGACTCCTTTTTTAAGAAACTTATCTAGTTTCTTGATAAGTTTGATAGAAGGACTGATAAGCATTAGGAATAGGTATGATTGGTGTGAAGGAACCAAATCTAGGATTTCAGGGCTAGAGCTTGAAACTTTTTCAAGATCAGATAGTGGAAGACTAAAATTAATCAAAATTAATTTTAAATATTAGAGAATATCCTAGATCTAGTGATCTATTACATAATAATGGCATATCATTAAATTAAAAATTAAAATATAATAAAAAACTAAAATATGTTGATCACATCAACATGTATATACACTAGATCTAATGTAAGTATGAAAATAATAGATCAGATCTATTACCTATGCAAGTTAGACATTCTAACTTGATGATCTGAGCTTGAGGATGAAGTTTCGAGCCACACATGCATTCGGTATCTAGGAGTCATCCACACGAGCCTATAAATCATGACCAGAAGTCTTGATGCAGGAAATCAATACAATATGTTAGTACTGTACTGATCCTTCTTTGACGGTCGATTAGATGCCTTCTTCTTCTGGATTTAGATTCTTTCAAAGAGAAGAAGGAGGAGAGGAGGTTTCAAATGTGAGACATTCTCAGAAAACTCAGAGAAGAAGGAAGGGAAGAGGTAAACATAGCAATCCTAGAAGAAGACTCTCTTCTTCTTCTCTTTGCTCTCACCTAGATACCTAGTTTGGTGTCTATGAAATCCCAATGTCCAAGGACCCTCTCTCCCTAATTTTTACACACCCTAAAGCTCCCTCAATTGTCTATGACCTCACAAAAAATCAGCCCAAAATTCAATCTAAATATATAGGTAAGGAGGAGTCATTGTCTAGGTCAAAAATTAGACAAGGAATGTCCAATTTGGGCAAGTCAAGCGGCACGCCCTCTCCAAAATTTTAGGCATGGACCATCTAAGAAAATCACCCAAAATCTTCACCTTTCTATTATGAAAAATAGAGAGAAAAAAGGGAGGAGGGAGACACACATGGGAAGAGGAGTTTTGGTTTTTCAAACTAGTATCTCATAGGATTTGAAACCAAAATAAATTCCCTTCTTTGACTTGATCCACTACCTTTCCATATGAGAAAGAGAGAAGAGGAGGGTGTGCATGAGAAAGCCTGAGAGAGATTTTTGTTGCACAAAATAAGAAAGAAAGAGGGCGTGGGGCGTGGGGGGCTAAGGTGGCGCAAGGTGCAATCCTTGTCTTACTAGGATTCCATCTATGACTTGGTCAAAGTAGTTTCTCAAACCAAATTAAATCAAAATCAAGTCAACCAAATTAAATTGGGCCCTAACCTAATTAATGGATTAATTAAATTAGATTAAATTAAATTTAATTTTAATTTAATTTTTTAATCAAATTAGATAATTGGGTTGACCTAAGTCCTAGTTGAACTTGGACTAATTTTTTCTTGCACTTGGCTTATCCAATAAGCCAATTAGACTTGATCCAATCAAATCCAAATTAAATTTAATTAAATTATATTTAATTAAATTAATTTTAATCCTTTAATTTAATCAAATTAAGTTAATTAGCAATCTAATTGCTAATCGATCCTCCTTCAATACTTGCACTAGGTTAAACATCAATCATATTGATCATTTAATCTTAGAACGATTTTTAATCATTGATCAACCATCCGATCAGATCATAAGCTCTAATGTATATGACCTCATAGATCCAAACCTAAGTTAGTAGCATAGAAATAGATTTCTATACCAATTGAGATAACCATCTAGCAATGGTACCCGACAGTCGGATAGGTCGAGTGTATAGAACAACATTCTTAGAATTCATATGGATATAATTTTCATATAATTCATCTCCTTAACCAAAATGCTCGTAGGATACCTTAGAGTTCAACTGTTAGCTCTGCTCAGATTGTCCACATTATATTTTAAAATATTAAATCCATCTGATGGATTATCCTAGTCAAGGTTTTGCTATATTGAAATGCAGTGATATATTCTTCTCCAACTTTTGGAGTGGTCAATTCCATCTTGATCATACACCGACTTTGCAAGTACTTAACTATGCCTAAAAATCTTTTGTTACTGAATTAAAAATTCAGTTAGTCTGGTACCAAAGCACAGTGAGTTGCTTGCAAGTCATTGAGGTGATCTCAGGTCTAAGGGACACTTATATCTATATCCTATTAGAGACATTCTCAATAGTAGAATGCTCTAAAGTTGATCATGTTTAATGACGATATACCCATACATCTCACCTATATGCCATACTAGTATCTCCACACTCCTTGGTTAAGAGAAAAATCAATCTATATTGCATACAATGACCTATGCTCGATAGATGCTATCATCCTAATTAACAGCCTATTATTTGGTCGTAAACATATTTAAGGACTAAACGATAAATTCTCTCTTTATCGAAACTAAATAGTCCTAAGAACTTTATCACAATAATAAATTTCATTAGAAGATGAATACTTTATGATGAAAATGCCAAAATATATTTTATTTATTAATGAATCAATTATAATTATAATATTGCACAACCATCAACAGGCTAACAATTGGCTTTGGAGTATATTTTCTAACAACTCCCACTTGTCCTAAAGCCACTCGACACAGTATCTAATATCTATCTTTGACTTATGGTTGTTGAACTCCTTTATTGCCAAGACTTTAGTGAAGGGGTTAGCCTGGTTCTCCTTTTCATCGATCTTCTGAAGATTGACGTCACCTCAATCTATGATCTTTTGGACTAGGTGAAAGTGATGCAGGATGTACTTCATCCACTAGTGTGCCTTTGGTTTCTTCTCTTGAGCTATGGCATCAATGCTGTCATAGTAGAGTAGGATTGGATCATCTAGGAAGGATGCTACTTTGAGTTTGATGATAAATTTTCTCAACCACAGTTTTTTTTGCAGCATCTGATGCTGCGATGTACTCTACTTCACAAATAGAGTCTGCCATAGTATGTTGCTTGAAATATTTCCAGCAGATGGCACCACCATTTTGAGTAAAGATATATCCCGATACGTTTCTACTATCATCATGGTTAGATTAAAAGCTGGAGTCTATAAACCCATAAGTTTTAGATTTGAATCGCCATAAACCAACCATTGATCCTTAGTATTTTTCAAATACTTAAGGATGGCTTTAACCACTTTTCAGTGATTTTCTTCAGGATCAGACTGGTATCTACTCACTACTCCTAGTGAGTATACCACATCTAGTCTTGTATATGTCATGACGTACATGATAGATCTCACTGGTGAAGTATATGGGACTCTACTCATACGCTCTCTTTCTTCAGAAGTTGTCGAACAATCCTTCTTAAAGAGAAAAATTTCATGGCCTATCGGAAGATAGCCCTTTTTGGAATTTTTCTTGCTGAACCTCTTTGGCACAATATTTATGTACGTGGATTGGGATAATCCAAGCATTCTTTTAGATCTATCTCTATAGATTTTTATCTTTAGGATGTAGGATGATTC
The DNA here is from genome assembly GCA_006176705.1 of Cocos nucifera. Taxonomy (NCBI): domain Eukaryota; kingdom Viridiplantae; phylum Streptophyta; class Magnoliopsida; order Arecales; family Arecaceae; genus Cocos; species Cocos nucifera. The sequence continues at coordinate 121,619 of QRFJ01001650.1, forward strand.
ACCCTAGTCCTTCATGGAGAACTGTGATGACAACCAAACTTTTATTCCCTATAGTGCGGATTTTAGAAAATAGGATAGGGTTTACCATGCTACTTTCAAAAAATATTTCAAAAATAGCAATGATGTAGTAAAAAATAATTAATTTAATTAATTATCTACTGATCATATTAGATTATTTAATCCTACACATAAGGATCTAAACATAATATTCATGCATATATCAATAGATCTAAAAATAAAACTATGTAATAAACTATTTACTACATCTATGTATTCAGAATATAATACATTTTTATGGGTAGTCGATCATTATAATCTGAGTCCACCAGATAATGCTCTGATATTATGTCATAGTGACACATATGTTCAACCTCTATAGTTGGTCCACACGGAGCTCCTGATCAAGATCAGCTCCATTGGAGTGCTAGCTCCTCGCCAAGACCTTCGATGGCAGATCACGATGGATCCGATCGATCATATACTTTTTAATTTTTTAGATTTTTTAAAAAATTAGAACATAAATATTGAAGGATGATGAAGATGTGTTTCAAATTTGGTGGCAATCCAATACTCATAGCACTCGATCTCTCCATCCGAACCTAGATTCCCAAATCTAGGATTTCACTCAGCCCAAAAATTTTGACACACCAAAAATCCTATCACGCCCTATCTGTGTGGAGTTTTTCTATGAAATAAGTTTTTATGAAAAGATAACTTTCAGATAATCTCTATTTAGGTCATATCTAAAAATAGGATATCCTTAGAGGATAAAATTATAAGAGAAGAGAGGCATAAAGGAAAAGAAAAGTGTTGTAGGATCATATTCACCTTCACTCCAAGATTTTTTTTGCTCAGAACTGATGTCCAAATATTGTAAAATTTTTACCACATAATGCTAACTACCTCTCCTACATGCACAAAAATTCTCATAATTTATTGACATGAATACTATGAGAAAACCATATGGAAAATGATAAGGATCGAGTGGTTAAGAGGTTTTAACCACTCACTTGATTTCAAAAATCAAATGAGCCTCTTATCCTTATCCAATGCCCCCTCCCTTATGTTTAATATGTAGAAGGACTCTCCTTCTATGTGCATATTTTTATTTCTCAAAAACTATTTGACAAACAAAAGGAAGGGCATGGGAAGTAGAGTGAAAAAGTCAAAAATGGTGGACTCATTAGAGAATTTGAATTCAAACTTCATTGAATTTGGTCCTAATTGGTTTCAACCAAAGCAATTAATTTAGACCCAATTACACTAGATTAAATCCAACCAAATTAAGCTTAGCCTAATCCAATAAAATTCTAATCAAATTAGAAATTAATTAGATCTACGTTCTGATCAAATTAGGGTCAAAACTCTTATAGCGATTAGATCATCTCATGACCTGATCAGGATGACCTGATCGGATCAAATCCAATCGAATCAAATTTAATAGAACTTGATCAAATCCTCATCACTCAATTAAATTGAGCTAATCAGTAATCAAATTATTAATTAATTCTCTAAAAAATATTAGAGTCCAAATTGAATGGATTACTAGGCAATAGAGTCCTATCAACATAAAACTTTTGAAGAGTCCTAAATCAGTGGGACTCTTGAGCCTAGTGTCCCAAACAAATCGAACTCACGATCATAGAATCCCAGACTAATGAAACTCTTGATCAGAGAGTTTCAGATAAGTAGGACTCAAAGTCCTAGTCTAGTAGGACTCTTGGTCATAGAGTCTCAGTCTAGTGGGACTCTTGACCACAGTGTCTTAGGTTATCAAGACTCATGATCAGAGAGTCCCAGACAAGTAGGACTTAGAGTTCCAATCCAGTAGGACTCTTAGTCATAGAGTCCAAGTTTAGTGGGACTCTTTGACCATAGAGTCCCAAACCAATGGAATTCTTTATCAGAGAGTCCCAAATAAGTTGGACTCAGAGTCCCAATCCAGTAGGACTCTTGGTCATAGAGTTTCAGACCAATGGGACTCTTGATCAGCCATCAGATCAGGTAGAAACTCCTAATGTGTGTGACCCCACAGGTTCGAACGTAATTCGATAGCATAAAAATTAATTTTTATACTAATTAAAGTGACCATCTAGCAACGGTACCCAACGTCCGGATAGATCGAATAATCACAATCGCAACATTCAGAACTTACGTAAATATGGTTATCATATAATTCATCCCTATGACCACTATGTAATAGATGACTCAAGATTAGACTGTCAACCCTAGAAAATACATCCATATCATGTCTCAAAGCAATTAGTCTCGTGACTCCTCACTAAGACTATCCTGGCCAAGGTTTTGCTAATTTGAAATACAATTGAATACAGCTCCTGAAATCAAGAGTGGTCAATCCCATCTTGATACACGCACCGACTCTATAACTACTTGACTATGCCCAGAAACCTTACGTCACTAAATTAAAAATTCAGATAGTCTGACACTAAAATACAGTGAGTTGCTTGAAAGTCACCATGGTGATCTCAAGTCGGAGGGACATTTATATCAATATTCCATCGAAGCTAATCTTGATAGAAGAAAATCTCTAGAGTTGGTCACGTTTAGTGCAGATGTACCCATACATCTCACTTGCATGCCATATTAGTATTTCAACACTCTTTAGTTATGAGGACAACCAATTTATATGTCACACAATAACTTATACTTGATAAACATTATTATCCTAAGTAACAACATATCATTTGATCATGAACTATTTAAGGACTAAATGACAAATCCTCCTTTGTCGAATCTAGATAGTCCTAAGAATTTCATCACAACACAAGAGTTCATTAGAAGACAACAGAATTTGTGATGAAAAATATCAAAATAACTTTTATTAATTTATAATTTATATATAATTACAAATATATGGTCCAATCGTAAACAGACTGATGATTGGTTTTGGAACATATTCCCAACAATCTCTCACTTGAACTAAAGCTAATCGGTACAGTATCTAATACCTATCTTCGACTTAAAGTCATCGAACTCCTTCACCATAATAGCTTTAGTGAATGGGCCGGCTAGGTTCTCCTTTCCATCGATCTTCTGAAGATCGACATCACCTCGATCCATAATCTCTTGGACAAGATGGTAGGGGCACAGAATATGCTTCATCCACTGGTGTGTCTTTAATTTCTTCGCCTGAGCAATGGCTCCAGAGCTGCCATAATAGAGCAGAACTGGACCATCAAGGGAGGATGCTACTCCAAACTTGGTTATGAATTTTCTTAGCCACACTGTTTCTTTGGCAGCATCTGATGCAGCGACATGCTCCACCTCACAAACTGAATCGACCACAGTATGTTGCTTGAAACTCATCCAGCAGACGGCCCCACCATTAAGGATAAATATGTATCTTGATACACTCTTGCTATCATCATGATTGAACTAAAAACTGGAGTCTGTGAACCCCACAAGTTTTAAATTTGATTCACCATATACAAGCCACTGATCCTTAGTATTTCTTAAATACTTCAGGATGGTTTTAACAATCTTTCAATGATTCTTCCCTAGATTAGATTGGTATCTACTCACTACACCTAGTGAGTATGCCATATCTGGTCACGTACATGTCATGGCATACATTATAGAACCCACTGCTGAAGCATATGGTATTCTATTCATATGCTCTCTGTCTAAAGGTGTTTTTGAACAATCTCTCTTTGAAAGAGAAATTTCTTGGCCTATCGGTAGATAGCTTTTCTTGGAATTTTTCATGCTGAACCATTTCAGCACAGTGTCAATGTACGTGGACTGGGACAATCCAAGCAACCTTTTAGATCATTTCTATAGATCTTCATCTCTAGGATGTAGGAAGCTTCTCCCAGATCTTTCATGAAGAATTGTGATGACAGCCAGATCTTTATTCCTTGTAATGTAGGGACATCATTTCTGATTAAGAGAATGTCATCCACATACAATACTAGGAATACTATTGTTGGACCATTAGCCCACTTATATATGCAGGGCTCTTCTTCGTTCTTAATGAAGCCATACATTTTAATTGTTCTATCAAATTGTATGTTCTAGCTCCGAGATGCCTGCTTTAGTCCATAAATGGACCTCTAAAGCTTACACACCATAGACTCATCTATGAACATGAAACCTTTAGGTTGTATCATATACACCTCTTCATCAAGCTCTCCATTCAAGAAAGCTATTTTTACATCCATCTGTTAGATTTCATAGTCTAGATGGGCAACTATGGCAAGCATTATCCGAATGAATTTGAGCATTGCCATAGAAGAGAATGTCTCATCATAGTCAATACCATAACGTTGACGATACTCCTTGGCAACCAGATAGTTTTTATAGGTCTCCACCTTTTTGTCTATGCCTCTTTTTCTTTTAAAGATCCACTTACATCCTATGGATTTTACCCCTTCGGATGGGTCAACCAATGTCCATACATCATTGACCTTCATGGATTCCATCTTGAATTTCATGGCCATAAGCTGTTTCTCAGAGTTGGATCTCTACATTGCATCCATATAGGTGATTGGGTCCTGATCATTCTGATCGAGTTCGATAGGATCCCTGTTCCAGATCAGAAAACCATAGTATCTATCTGGTTGATGTGGTACTCTACTAGATCTCCTTAAGGATGCTTCTATAATGGGTTCTAGGTCTGATCTAATCAGATCTAGCTCAGGTTCAACAACTTATGTCCATTCTTTCACCTGTCGTACTTCATCAAGTTTGATCTTGGAGGCATTAGTTCCTTCACCAAGGAACTCCTTTTCTAAAATGACTGCCTTAAGGCTGACAAATATTTTTTATTTATTAGCAAGGTAGAAGTAGTATCCTTTGATTTTTTTTGGATAACCTATAAAACTACACTTATCAGACCTAGGTCCAAGCTTGTCTGTCATCAAATGTTTGACGTAGGTCGGACAACCCCAAACCCTAAGGTGTGAAAGCATTGGCTTACACCTTATCCATATTTTATATGATATTTTATTAACAGATTTACTCGAAACCCTATTTAGAATGTAACAAGCTGACTCAAGTGTATATCCCCATAGAGAGATCGCAAATCAGCAAACCCCATCATGGATCGAACCATGTCCAATAAGGTCCGATTTTTTCTTTCAGACACACCATTATATTATGGTGTTCTAGGAGGAGTTCATTGGGAGAGAATTTCGTTCTCTCCAAGATATGTCAAAAACTCATTGGAAAGATACTCACTCTCACGGTCAGACTGAAGAGTTTTAATACTCTTTCCAATTTGCTTTTCTACCTCATTTCAAAATAGTTTAAATATTTCAAATGACTCCAACTTATGCTTCATTAAATAGACATACACATACCTTGATAGGTCGTCTGTGAAGCTTATGAAGTAGAAATATCCATCTCTGGTACTTGAGCTCATGGGTCCACATACATTTGAATGTACTAAACTTAAGAGTTCAATGGCTCGTTCATCTTTTTTAGTAAAAGGTGACTTGGTCATCTTACCAAGAAGATAAGACTCACAGGTCGGAAGTGACTCACAATCACTAACCTCAAGAATTTCTTTTTGAGCTAACCTATTAATTCTATTCTTTTTAATATGACCTTGCCTACAGTGCTAAAGGTAGACATCAGATACATCACTAATTCTAGATCGTTTACTGGAGGATTGAACCACGTTAATAGGCATAGAAAGTAAATAAATTCCATCATTCAATTATTCAATCAAAATTGTAACACCATTCAAAATGACATTACAAAATTTTTTTTATTAATATTTCAAAATCATTCATGGCCAAAAGGCCTACAGAAATCACATTCAATAAGAAAGTTAGACAATAATGACATTCATTAAGAATAACTTTATTTGAATTGATTACAAGGTTCATGATTCCTAAGCTAGAATTGGAACTTGTCTTCCATCTCCAATGTTCAAGAACCTCTTTCCTTAATCAAATCTCTTACTGCAAGCCCTACATAGAATTACAAATATGATAAGGGCTTCCAGTATCTAATACCCAAGCAGTAAAATCAAATAAGAAAATATTGCAAGGTGTTATCATATAATTACCTTGCCCAGCAATCACTTGCTTTTTCCTCGGCCCGTTCGGATCTAGGAAGGCAATGTACAAAGGATAATTTCTCTTTCAGTGCCCCTGCTTCTTGTAGAAAAAGCACTCTGCCTGGCTCTAGTTGGGCTTGTGCTTCTTGGTCTGATCCTGTGCAGTCGTTCCAGCATGCGACCGCATCTTCTTATTTTTCTTCTTCTTGTTCTTTTTTTCTTTTTTAAAGGGTCGACGATCGAAAGAAGATCCTCCCACTACATTCACCATCTCCTTATGGAGTTGGTGATCCTTCTTAAAGTTCTGCAGCAACCCCAACAAGCCATGGTAGTTCACTATAGACTTTGTCATTCTAAAATGAGTTAAAAAGGGGAGGAAGGACTTAGACAAAGAATTAAGGATCGTATCCTTACCAAGCTGCTCATGTAGGGGAAAGCCCAACTTGCTAAAGTGCTCAATCATCTCGATCATGTACAATACATGATCGATGACTGAGGCCCCATCTCTCATCCGAGTGTTGAAAATGGCACAACTTGTTTTGTGCCTTTCAACATCGTCTGGCATGCCAAAAAAGTTGTTCAATATTTGAAGCATCTTCTATGACTGGGCATTTTCAAACCTATGGCTGAACTCGTCATTCATTGCCGCCAACATTATACATCGAACGATGGTGTGGTCATTGAGCCACTTCAGATAAGTGTCTTGGACTGCTTTCCTAGCATTCAGGACTAGCTCCTCAGGTGCTCGATCCATTACCACATAAAGGATCCACTCATGCTCTAGAACGATTTTCAACTTATGATATTAGCTATTATAGTTGGGTCCCATTAATTTGTCATGGTCTAACAATGATCGGAGTGATAGATTGTGGCCATATCTGCATAAAAAGGAAAACCAAATCTAATTAGTATATGAATTATTAATCCTAAAGACTTGGACTTCAGTCTAAAGGTCCTCTCACTATTTTGTATGAATTGGTAGCCTTTACCTCCAATTCGAGGAATTACTCTAATTTCTTAGTGGGTACTAGAATCCACATAGATTACACATGAGCCCAACTTTGGTTGGTCAACCTATGTGCACCTATGGATAGATTCAAAATCAATTATTTCTCTAAACAACTTCTAGTAACATTGATTTTGCCCCATAGACCTAATCAGTAGGCTTTGGCCTCCACTGAAAAAGGTTCAGTTAGGTCGAACCATTAACATGATCATATTTGGTATTATCTAACGAATAAATGATCAGGCCCGACTTTGGTCGGCCAACCTAACCACTATCAGAAAGACTTAACCAAATTATCATTTTATGAATGATAATTTCATTAGTCAATAATCACCAGGTCTTTGGACCTCCAATGATCATTATAATAATGATCTATTATCACTCAACTTAATGGGAGGCTATGATTTAGTTATCTATATAACTATTTCATTTTTAAGGACCTAATAATTTTAGAGGATTTAGTTAATCAATTTAAAAAAATTTAGTGAGCCAATTTTGATCCTCCCACTGACTTCATCAAGTTAGAAAAGAATCTAATCTAAGCTGGCATTAGGAGCATCTAAATCAGTCAGACTGATTTACCTAATAGATATGGGTGAGTTCGAATCATCAAGTGATCTAATCAAAATCTAACTCATCAGGATGGCCAGGTAAGCGAGATCAATGGAGGGGATATGCCATTAACTCATCAAAGATCGAATCAGTGCGAGTAGCTTTTGATTAAAAACCACTGGTCAAACTGCCAAACTTACCTTAGACACCATTTAGTTCATTAGTTTTAATTTGACCAACTTAATAATTTTGGATTCGACCGCATAGCCATAAATCAAGTCCATTTGGTCCTTGTTAAAGGCATGGACTTGACCAACTACAACTATTATAATTGAGTCTATAGAGTCCTTGACCTAATCTAAATTAATATTTAATTAGATTTTAACTAACCTTAGGTCTAACTCAATTTATGGACCTAATTCAGCTAACCCAATAACCCATAAATTTATGATTAATGACTTAAAGTCTTAATTCATAATTCTAGACACTAAATCATTATACTTAATTTTTAATTAAGTTTATGAGCTAAGGGTTAGGGTTCGACATTTTGAAAATATTCTTAATTTTGAAAGATTCTTTACAATTTTATATTATTCACCAATTGAGTTGACTTATTTCAAAATTAAATCATCTCAATTCACAAACAACACTAATTGTAGGGTTTAATCTGAAACTATGTATACTACATAATCATGAAATCATGAATCAAATTTTATGTAATTATGCATTTATGATCATAAATTAGATTAAAATCTAATCTAATTAAATCATAAAAATATTAGATCAAATCTAATAATTTAATGATTAACGATATAGATCAGCAATGTATCAGGACATTCTTTTCACTATAGGGGGTAAATCCTACAGTAGGACAACCTACAGTCCATACAATCTGGATTTTAATTTTTTAGATTTAATTACTCTAATTATTAGACTAATATTTAGATCAAATCTAAATTATTAATCTAAATATGCAAGCATATCATGTTTAAAGAGCCTTGCTCTAATACTATTTTTAGAAAATAGTGTAGGGTTTGCCATGTTACTTTTGAAAAATATTTCAAAAATAGCAATGATGTAGTAAAAAATAATTAATTTAATTAATTATCTACATATGATATCAGATTATTTAACCCTATACATTAGGATCTAAACATAATATGCAAGCATACATCAATAGATCTGAAAATAAAACTATGTAATAAACTATTTACTACATCTATGTATTTAGAACACAATATCTTTTTATGGATAGTTGATCACTGTAATCTGAGTCCACTGAATAATATTTTAGTATCACATTATAGTTGCACACATGTCTGACCTCTATGGTTGGTCTATATGGAGCTTCTGATCAAGATCAGCCCCACTAGAGTGCTAGCTCCTTGCCAGAATCTTTGATGGCTGATCACAATCAATCTGATTGATCGTATACTTTCTAATTTTTTAAATATTCTAAAAAATTAGAACATAAATATTGGAGGATGATGAAGATGTGTTTCAAGTTTGGTGGTGATGCGATGCTCACAGCACTCGATCTCTCCACCCGAACCCAGATTTCCAAATCTAGGATTTCACTCGGTCCAAAAATCCTGACACACTAAAAATCCTATTACGCCCTCTCCGTGTGGAGTTTCTCTATGAAAATTTTTTTTATGAAAATATAACTTTTAGATCTATAATCCTTATTTAGATCATATCTAAAAATAGGATATCCTTAGAGGATAAAATCATAAGAGAAGAGAGGCATAAAGGAAAGGAAAAGTGCTATAGGATCCTATTCACCTTTACTCCAAGATTTTTTTTGCCCAAACACTCTAAAATTTTTGCCACAAAATACTAACCCCCTCTCCTATATGCATAAAAATTCTTATAATTTATTGATATGAATACTATGGGAAAACTGCATGGAAAATGATAAGGCTTGAGTGGTTGAGAGGTTTTAACCACTCACTTGATTTCAAAAAATAAATGAGCCTCTTATTTTTATCCAACACCCCCTCCCTTTTGTTTAACATGCAGAAGGACTCTCCTTCTATGTGCATAATTCTCAAAAAATATTTGACAAACAAAAGGAAGGGCATGGGAAGCAGAGTGGAAAAGTCAAAAATTGTAGGCGCATGGGACAATTTAAATTCAAACTTCATTTGACTTGGTCCTAATTGGTTTCAACCAAAATAATTAATTTAGAATTAATTAAATTAGATTAAATCTAACCAAATTAGACTTAACATAATTTAATAAAATTTTAATCAAATTAAAAATTAATTAGATCTACGTCCTGATCAAATCTGGGTCAAAACTTCCATAGCGATTAGGTCATTTCATGACCTGATCTGGTCAAACCCAATCGAACTTGATCGAATCCTCATTACTCAATCAAATTAAGCTAATCAACAATCAAATTACTAATTAATCCTTTAAAAAATATTTGAATCCAAATCGAATGGATTACTAGGCAACAGAGTCCTATAAACGTGAAACTGTTGAAGAGTCCTAAATCAGTGGAACTCTTGAACTCAGTATCTCAAATGAATCGAACTCACTATCATAGAGTCTCAGACTAGTGAAACTCTTGATTAGAGAGTTTCAGATAAGTAGGACTCAGAGTTTTAGTCTAATAGGACTCTTGGTCATAGAGTCTCAGTCTAGTGAAACTCTTGAACATAGTATCCTAGATTATCAGGACTCATGATCGGAGAGTCCCAGACAAGTAGAACTCAGAGTTCCAATCCAATAGGACTCTTAATCATAGAGTTTTAGTTTAGTGGGACTTTTTGATCATAGAGTTCCAGATCAATTGAACTCTTGATCAGAGAGTCCCAAACAAGTCGAACTTAGAGTCCTAGTCTAATAGGACTCTCAAGAGTCCCAGACAAGTTAGACTTAGAGTTCCAGTTCAGTAGGACTTTTGGTCATAAAGTCTCAGTCCATTAGGACTCTTGATCATAAAGTTTCAAACTAATGAAACTCTTGATCAGCCATCAGATCAGGTAGAAACTCCTAATGTGTGTGACCCCATAGATCCGAACTTAAGCCGATAGCATAGAAACCGATTTCTATACTAATCAAAGTGACCATATAGCAATGGTACCCAACGTTCGGATAGGTCGAATAATCATAATCGCAACATTCAGAACCTACGTGAATATGATTACCGTATAATTCATCCCTATGACCTCTATGTAATAGATGACTCAGGGTTAGACTATCAACCCTAGAAAATACATCCATGTCGTATCTCAAAGTAATTAGTTTCGTGACTCCTTACTAAGACTACCTTGGTTAAGGTTTTGCTAAATTGAAACATAATTGAACACAGCTCCTGAAATCAGGAGTGGTCAATTTCATCTTGATACACGCATTGACTCCATAACTACTTGACTATGCCCAAAAATCTTCCATCATTGAATTAAAAATTCAGATAGTTCAACACCAAAATACAATGAGTTTCTTAGAAGTCACCGTGGTGATCTCAGATCAGAGGGACATTTATACCCATATTCCATCAAAGCTAATCTTGATAGGAGAAAAGCCCCAAAGTTGGTCACGTTAAGTGCAGATGTACCCATACATCTCATTTGCATGCCATATCAGTATCTCAATGCTTCTTGATTATGAGGATAATCAATCTATATGGCACACAATAATCTATACTTGATAAATATTGTCATCCTAAGTAACAACGTATGATTTGGTCATGAACTATTTAAGGACTAAATGACAAATCCTCTTTTGTCGAATCTTGATAGTCCTAAGGACTTCATCACAACACAGGAGTTCATTAGAAGACAATAGAATTTATGATGAAAAATGCTAAAATAACTTTTATTAATTTATAATTCATATATAATTATAAATATATGGTCCAACCATCAACAGACTGACGATTGGCTTTGGGACACATTTCCAACATGTCATTTTCAATTAAGAGAATATCATCCATGTGCAAGATAAGGAATAGCACTACTAGATCATTTATCTATTTGTAAATGTAGGACTCTTCTCCTTTCTTAACAAAGCCATATGTTTTGATCATCTTATTAAAATACATGTTCCAACTCCAAGATGCCTGCTTCAATCCATAAATGGATCTCTAAAGCTTGCATACCTTGGACTCATCTACGGATGTAAACCCCTCAGGTTGTATCATATACATCTCTTTGGTTAGCTCTTCATTTAGAAAAGCTATCTTCATATCCATCTGCCAGATCTTATAGTCCAAATAGGCAGCTATCGCAAGCATTATTCGAATGAATTTGAGCATTGCCATTAGAGAGAACATCTCATCATAGTCAATACTATAATATTGATGATATTCCTTGGCAACCAGACGGGTTTTATAGATCTTCATCTTTCCATCTATGCTTCTTTTTTTTTGAAAACCTATTTACACCCAATGGATTTAACCCCTTTGGATGGGTCAACCAATGTCCATACATCATTGACCTTCGTGGACTCTATTGGTACAGAATCTGATTGATGCCGAATCGAGCTAGAGTTAAGAAAGAAGAGGTCACCATCGGTGACCTGCAAAATAAAGTTCTGTCTAGAGTCGGTGATGGTGGCTCCGGCAAGATCCTCCGATGATCAAGTCAGCTCTTCTAGCCAATAAAAATGGAGTGCTCAGGCAAGAATTTAGAAGAGTTTTGGAAAGAAGAAGAGAGCTTAGAGAAAATGTATCTGGAAGATTTTTTTATAGATAGAGCCTAGAGTAGACTGATAGATAACAGTCATAACCGTCTGATCATGGGTCGCTCGGAGCCACATGGAATTTATTATGGAGAGAGATGTCACCCATAGCAGCCTGATAATGATAGTCATAATCGTCCGATAGTGGGATCACCTATAGCAGATTGATAAATGATAGTCGTAACCATCCGATAGTGGTTCGCTTGGGGCCACATGAAGTTTGTTATAGAGAGAGGTGTCCATTATCATGATGTGTCCATTCATTGAGATTTAACAGTCGAAGTTCGGAGGAAGCAGGCATTGGTTGGTGAAGAGCTTTGACATATATCAATTTTAGAGGAGTTCGAACTCCTAAAGAGAATACAACTAGAGGGGATCATTCGGAAAGAATACTACTTAAAATTTGAAAGTAATCCACTAGAGGAATCTAGATGAAGTTCGATTGATGGAGAAGTCTAGAAGGAGTCCGACTGGTGGAGAAGTTTGATTGATGGAGAAGTCCAGAAGGAGTCTGACTGGTGGAGAAGTTTGGCTGAAGGAGAAGTCTAGAAAAGTCTGATTGATGGAGAAGTTCAGTTGAAGAAGTTTGGAAGGAGTTTGACTACTGTAGGAGTCTAGGAGGGGTTTGATCGCTGGAGGAGTTTGGCCGCTGGAGGAGTCTGGGAGGCGTTCGATTGTTGGAGGAAGAATTTTCGATCAAAGCTCTTCCATGATTATCAGTTATATTAGACTAAGCATCAGATTGAACTTCGATGGGAGTGGGATTTATCTCCAACAATAGTTCCTCCACTTCTGAGTTCGAAATTCAAAGGAAGAGAGTACAAAAAAGATGACTGCCGAAGTTATTTTTCGAGCTCTACACCCGTTGAGGTTGAAGCTCGGAGGAGATCTTATCTTCGGTTGAAGTTGAAGTTCGAAAGAGATCTTGTCTCCCATGGAGGTTGAGAGAGATCTTAACTTCTTTTAAAGTTGAAGCTCGAAGGAGATCTTATCTTCGATTGAAGTTGAAGCTTCAGAGAGATCTTATCTCCTATTGAAGCTGAAGCTCGGAAGAGATCTTATCTCCAATCGAGATTGTAGGAGATCTTATCTCCTATTGAAGCTGAAGCTCGGAGAATATCTTATCTCCAGCCGAGGTTGTAGGAGATCTTACCTTTTATTAAAGTTAAAGCTTAGAGAAGATCTTATCTCCAGTCGAGATTGTAGTTCTTATCTCTTGTTGAAGCTAAAGCTTGGAAAAGATCTTATCTCCAGTCGAGATTGTAGGAGATCTTATCTCCTATTGAAGTTGAAGGAGATTCTATCTTCTATTGAAGCTCGAGGGAGATCTTATCTTCAGTCGAGGTTGTATGAGATCTTATCTCCTATTCAGTAAATATATTCTTGTTAACAGAATATGTCACCAAAGAAAATCTGGAAGATCTATGAAGCTTATCATGGATCGAACCATATCTAATAGGGTCCGATTCCTTCATTCTGAAACTCCATTGAGTTGAGGTGTTCCAAGTGGAGTCCATTGAGAGACTATGTTATTTTGCTTGAGATAGTCTAGGAATTCCCGACTAAGGTATTCACCTCTTCGATCTAATCAAAGAACCTTAATGAATTTTCTAGTTTACTTTTCTACTTCATGTCTGAATTTCTTGAACTTTTCAAAAGCTTTAGAGTGGTGTCTTATAAGATATAGGTACCCATACCAAGATAAATCATCGGTAAAGCTTACGAAGCAGACAAAGTTGCCTCTAGTCAGCACATCAAATGGGCCACACACATCAGTATGTACTAGGGCAAGTAGATCCATGGCCCTTTCCTCATGTCCTACAAAAGGGAGCTTAGTCATTTTGCCATGAAGACATGATTCACAAATTGGATATGACTTGAAAGTCAATGAACTCAATAGTTCGATTTTCTCTAATTTGTTAACCCTATCTTCTGCTATATGACCTAGCCTTAGGTGCCATAGATACCTATCATTTGGACTATCCTTGGATCATTTAACAGCATTCACATTTTGCTCGATATTAAAAATTGATACATCAATATGTAACTGGTAGAGACCGTTAATGAGGAAATCACTTAAAATTTTATTTTTTTTATAAAGAATATTATCATGGTCCTTAAGAAAACTAATTACATAGCCTTCTTGTGCTAAACATGAAACATAAATCAAATTCCTGCTTGCAGCAAGCACATAATTGTTAGATATGTATGCCCTAAAAGTCAGAATTGGCTGACACTTGTTATACACTTCTAAGAGCAAAATTATAATTTTGACTATAAATAATAAAATAGATTATTTTCTATCATAATGTGTATTTAGTAATTATGATACATCCCTTGAGTTAATGGCAATGATAATTCTTATTTTCAAGAGTTGAAAATTCAAGACATAAATTTTCATTATTAACTCATAAAATGCTTCTGACCGTAGGATCATCATGAGGATGGTGATTAATCCAAAACATTGATTTACAATCGCTTCTTTATAGTAGATGAGTCTTGAGTCTATGGTGTAGAGACATCGGAGTGAGAGTACAGGTACTCATTAGAGAATGAGGGCACTAAGCGTGAGCACCTTGAGTAGTCATTAGCAAGTCTACCTTCTCGTCGATGACTAGCTCGAAGCTGCAGTGGTGTGCCTGGTTCTTTAATCTGAGTTGCATCGATAGTTCACCTTGAGGGTGTTATAGTTAGACTACACCATGACTCGATCTTCTAGCTATTCAGAATCCTGAGGTGTATGTTGGCTATAGTATGTTCATTATAGAAATTGAATTTCACCAAGAGAAAATCTATCTACCTTGGTAGATGAGGAGTAGCTCTATAATGATCACGAGAATCAAATTCATAAGCCCATGGCCATGGTAGAGTGAAATAATAAAAAGAGTTTCTATTAAGGTTTTTACATTGGATTTGAATCGAATGATTAATTAATATGACGGAAATTAGGGTTTGATGAGTTCACCTTAACCCTAATTCAATCGGAGCTTAAGATAAAAGAACTTAATCACATAGGTAACTACACTGAGATATTCATTTTTAGTTTTGATAGGTTGCCAGCATATACTACTAGGTATCACTGGTGGATTTTGGGAGCAATTAGAATAATTTGGATGATGGATCATTCTATTTGTCTGAATCAGAAAAAGTTTTGATCCATCGAAAGGTGTTTCAATGATGTTGATGATAGAGATCGTAACATATCTCATTACCATATGGAACTAAACCTAACTGGATAACACAAACAAGGGTTTAAATCTAGATATCATCAATTGGACTAATCCAGTTCAATTGATTTGAATTAGATTCAATTAGGTTCAAGAAAATCGTGCTAGCACACGATTGAGCCTAATGTTCTCCTTCAACAATCATCAAAAGTTGTCTTGACTGAGCCAAATGTGTTTGGGCTAACTCAGGTATCTTTACTTACTCTGACTGGAGCTTATGTAGATCAAAAAAGAGTTGTCTTAATTTATGAGATAAATTTGAGATAACACCTACCATTTTTCCTCACCTACTAATTCTTATCTTTTGACTTTGGTTAAACGTTGACCTTTGACACTAGACATCTGCCCATGCGTCATGCACCCATAGAAGAGCAGATGGAGGTTTGTCCCTCTGCTAGAAAGAGGAAAGGAGGAGGTGCATGCCTAGGGAGGCGTGCATCCAAGGATAATGACACCTGGAGTCCCATACAGATGGGACTTCAGGTTGCTTCATGGTATGAAATAAGGTGGTGCCAAAGACTCTACTTTGATCAGTCTTGGCACCACCTAAGGATGTTTGAGAGGGGCTCTTATCTGATTGGATCAGGTGATGTCATCCCACCAATTAGATTTAGATCTGATTGCACATAGAGACATGATTGGCCAGGATGATGTGGTACTGCATGGCACAGCAGGGTGTATACAAATCCTATATGCACCTAGGTTTTAAAAGAGCTCTCCCTTTGCCCATGCCACATAGCTCTCTCCCCTCTCTTCCATGCCTACCTCTGATCCTCTCTCTCCTCTCCACACCCAAGAGGCTTTGGGCTCATGTTTGGTGCGATCCAAGCAAGAGAAAGGCGACAAGAAAGGAAGAAGGCAGCACTACTACAAGAGACGACATTGGATCATTAAAAGTTATTTTGAAGATCTTCAAGATCAGATCTAGATCTAATCTTTGAAGAAAAGATTAAAAAAAAAAAGATCTTCAGATCCTACCTGAGTGGATATCGATAGAGGCCAGACAATTGCATGGCTGCATCTAGAACCTCAGCAAATCAGCAGGATCATCACAGGATAATAAGATTACCCAAGAACAAGGTATAAATTAAATCTAATTTATTTTAATTTATTTTATTATATTAGATTTTTCAAATTAAATCTAAAATGTATCAAATTTAATTTATATTTAAAAAAAAAATTTTAAAATATTTCTTTTGATCAAATCAGATTTGAACGAATCTAACCCAAGAAACATGATTTTTCCTTCAACTGGTATCAGAGCCAGGTTCTAATAAATAATTTAGATCTAATTTTAATTTATTTTTTATCTAATAATTAGATGATTTTAGATATCACATGAGATATGATTAGATATAAAATTAAAAGAAAAATAGAAATTAAATAATTTAGAGCTAAGTTGTACAAGATGCATGACTAGTTGTAGAATAGGATTGCTCTATGTATAGTCTTGCATGATCATAATTTAATTTGATTAAGTTATAATATTTAGATCTATTTATTTACTATTTTTTGATATTATAAATATTATAATAAGATCTAAAAAATAAAAAATAAAATTATTTAATTTTTTATTCATATAAGATATGATGAATGCATGTTTAGACTAGTTGTAGAATAGTTCTACATAATTATCTAGAATAGAATTTATTTTGATATGATCAATTTAAATTTAATTTTTTAGATAATTATGAGATAATTTAGATCTAAAAATATGCATGATATGATACATGAGATATATGCAAAATATGTTTATAGTCAGATCAATTTTTATATATGAGATATATGATGTAGATCTAACTAGTTTTGTAGTTTTTATATTTTTGATTAAGACGTTTTCCTTGGTCATCCGATCAAAAGAATAAATTAAAATTTAAATGCCCTCTCCTCTCATTCGATGAGGTGTTCTTATGATGTGTAGGGGTGCTGCGCATTCGTCCTTAATCAAAAATTCAAAAACTTATTTTCTGCAAAATCCTAGATTCTGAAACCCTAAAATTTTATTTACATATTTTATTTGTAAACCCGAAACTTAATTAAGAATTAAGATTATGAAATATTTTAAGTCTAAAAATTAAAAATTTTTAGATTTAAGACATATACATAAAATTGGGTTCGGGCTGGGGTAGCTCAATTAGGTCTAAGCGGTTGATCAAATCGAATTAAGAGTTGATTAGATGGGATCAAGAGTACTTAAATTGACCAGCCTAATAGGATTAAATTTGGGTCAAGATCGAGTCATGTGAGTGATCGATCAAGCTAAGACCTAATTAGGCTCGGTGGTTAGAGTCTGGATTGTAAGCTAACCCAATTGATTCTGGCTCAATAATTTGGTGTCTAAGATAAGTTTGGCAGATACGACTGACTAATTTTTAATTGGGAGCTACTCGACTTGAATGCATTCTTGTCAAGTTAATGGCATATCCCTTCCACCAGTCTCACTTACTTGGCCATACTTATTGGCTCAATCCTGATCTGAGATGGCCAATAATCCGAGCTAACCCATGCCACTAGGTTAGTCATAATTGTTATGGCTATTGTAAGTCTAGTTTAATGAGACCTAAATCAAATCTCCCTAAGAAAAGATTAAGTCTAAGATCTTCCACCATTATAAATGTGCGGGCCCTTCCCGGGGTTGATTGTTCTCGGCTGGTTACAGTGGTTCAGTTGTACCAAAAAGATGCAACCATGTCTATTAGGCATTGGATGCTATGGACTGGAGGATGGATTGGACTCAATATTTTGGATACGGTGAGAGACCCAATTAGAAATCTAATCTATGTAAATGGTGGGTCTGACATAACTAAGGAGTGGATCAATATTTTAGACATGGTAAGATTCATGAATTAGAGATCATGTTTGGGTGCACCATGATTAGAAAATCATTGAATAAGAGTTGTTCACCCATTGGCTAACCCATCACCAATAACTATTAGATGAGGTGATGAGTCAGTTGGTGGGATCGCACCACCCATTAGAAATCATTAATCATGGAGATTTTTGTATCTCTACAGAGAAAGTGTAAGGATCTAAGAAAATAGTGGGAGCTAATTTCTTTAAAAAATAAAATTTTTAAATAAATTGATCAAGTCATAATTACAATATCTAACTAGAAACTTTGACTCTCTACAGAAAAATGTCTACCTCCAACCCACTAGAATGTATCTTAGACAGCTATAGACTGATCAGATCCAATTACAAGGATTGGCTCCAAAACTTCAAAATTATTTTAGATTTCGAGAAGTTAACTCATGTATTGGATTAGGACCCCCCCACCTTACCAGCCCGTTCATCCGCTAAACAGAGAGCGTCTCTTGACAAGTGGACGGATGAAGATAACAAAGCTAGATACTACATGTTGGGCTCGATGTTTGATGAGCTTCAGCGTCAACATGAAGATATCAGGACTACCCGTCAAATGTTGGCTCACCTACAAGAGATGTTTAGTGAATAGAGTCATGCACAGGCTAAGTATCAAGTCACTAAACAACTATTCAAGGCTAAAATGCATGATGGGCAGTCAGTCCAAGATCATTATCTGATGATGATCAAGAATTTGAAAGAGCTTGAGAAGCTCAGAGTGAAGTTAGACCTGGATCTGTAGAATGATATAATTCTACAATCTTTGACTGATGCATATGGACAGTTTATCATGAACTATCATATGCATAAATTTCAAAATTCTCTAGCCGAGCTTATGAACATGCTGGTTACTGCTGAGCTTTCTATGAAAGGTTCTAAAGGCTCAGTGTTTGCTATGGAATGGACTTCTTCCAAGAGAAAGTTTTTTGGAAAGAAGAAGAAGTCTATGAAAAGGCAAAAGGTAGAAGGAGGAAAGAAAAAAAAGGCAGAGCTGAAGAAGAAGGCCGCTGACAAAGGAAAGTATTTTCATTGCAATACTGATGGCCACTGAAAGTGAAACTGTCCTACTTACCTGGCCACCCTAAAGAATAAGAAGGAGGCAGATCCTTCTGGAGGTATGCTCATTATTGAGTTTAACCTTATAGTTTCTTCTACATCCAGTTGGATGCTTGACTTTAGTTCTAGTGCTCATTTGTGCACTTCCATGCAGGGTCTTGAGGATAGCAGGAGGCTGAGGGATGGTGAGATGATCCTACGCATTGAAAATGGAGCAAGGATTGCTACTGTGGTCGTGAAAATATATCCTCTTCGACTACTATCTGGTTTAGACTTAGTATTAAAGGACTATTATTATGTGCTTGCAGCAAGCAGGAATTTGATTTTTGTTTCATGCTTAGCACTAGAAGGCTATTTAATTAGTTTTCTTAAGGATCATTGTAACATTCTTTATGAAAGAAATAAAATTACAAGTAATTTCCATATTAACGGTCTTTACTAGTTACATATTAATGTATCTATTTTTAATATCGAGCAAAATATGAATGCCATAAGAACAAAATGACCTAGGGATAGTCCAAATAATAGGTATTTATGGCACCTAAGACTAGGTCATATACTAGAAGATAGGGTTTACAAATTGGAGAAAATTAGGCTATTGAATTCGTTGACTTTTGAGTCATATCCAATTTGTAAATCTTGTCTTCATGGCAAAATGACTAAGCTTTCTTTTGTAGGATATGGGGAAAGGGCCACGGATTTACTTGTCCTAGTATATACTGATGTGTGCGGCCCATTTGATGTGCCGACTAGAGGCAACTTTATCTACTTCATAATCTTTACCAATGATTTATCTCAGTATGGGTATGTGTATCTTATGAGATATAAGTCTGAAGCTTTTGAAAAGTTCAAAAAATTCAGAGATGAAGTCGAAAAGCAAACTAAAAAATTCACTAAGATTCTTCGATCAGATCGAGGAGGTGAATACCTTAGTCGAGAATTTCTTGACTATCTCAAGCAAAATGGCATAATCTCTCAATGAAGAACATTTTAACTCAATGAAATTTTAGAATGGAGGAATCGGATGCTATTAGATATGGTCCAATCCATGATGAGCTTCACAGACCTTCCTAGTTTTCTTTGGGGACATAACCTATTAACTGTAATATACTTACTGAATAGGATTCCTTCTAAAATTGTTCCTACCACACCTATGAGATATGGCATGGTAAGAAACTAAGTCTGAGTCATCTCAGAATTTGGGGTTGTCCGACTCATATCAAAAGATAATAAGCGGACAAGTTAGACTTCAAGTCTTTTAGAGCTCGATTTATAGGATATCCTAAAGAGTTATTAGGATATTGTTTCTACATTCTAGAAGATCACAATATGATTATGAGTCGACATGCCATCTTTTTTAAAAAATAGTTTATTCAAGATGGCGGCATTGGAAAGCAGATCAAGCTTGAGGAGAAAGTCTCATCAGAGCAACGAGCTAAGGACCAAATGAAACCAAATCAAGTTAAGCCAATACAATCACTACCTTCTCCACCTCATAGATTGGAAAGGGTTTTCCATTCCTATGAGAGGTACTTAGGTACTAGTTCAAAGGAAGTAGAGAAAATATTTCTCGTAGGTAATGGGGTTCATGATGATGATCCCAAAATCTATGATGAGGTGATATCGGATATCGACTCCAAGAAATGGTTAGAGGTAATGAAGTCAGAAATTGACTCGATGCACTCAAATCAAGTCTGGATCTTGGTAGATCAACCAAAAGGTATAGTACCTATTGGGTGTAAATGGATTTACAAGAGAAAGATTGGTGCAGATAAAAATGTGGAGACATTCAAAGCTAGATTAGTGGCAAAAGGTTATAGTCCATGCAAAGGTATTGACTATCAGGATACCTTTTCGTCAGTAGCTATGCTAAAATCCATCCCCACATTGCTTGCTATTGCAGCCTATTTTGATTATGAAATATGGCAAATGGACGTAAAAATGGCATTCTTAAATGGATATCTTGAGAAAGATATCTATATGGAACAGCTGCTAGATTTCACATCCAGTGATGCTAATCATAAAGTATGCAAGCTGCAAAGGTCCATATATGGACTTAAGCAAGCATCTCGGAGTTGGAATACTCATTTTAATGATGTGATCAAATTATTTGAATTTATTAAAAATGAGGAAAAATCATGTATCTTCAAAAAGATCAGTGGGAGTGCTATTATCTTCCTCGTATTGTACGTGGATGATATCCTCCTTATTAGAAATGATATTTCCATGTTGACCATAGTTAAAATATGGTTCTCCAAAAAATTCTCCATGAAAGACCTAAGAGAAGCATCCTTTATTCTAGGAATTAAGGTCTATAGAGATAGACCGAATAGGATGCTAGGACTTTCATAAAAGATGTATATAGAGGAAGTGTTAAAGAGGTTTAGCATGGAAAACTCCAAGAGGGGTTTGGTACCCTTCAGACATGGCATTCATCTTTCCAAGAAGATGTGCCCTAGTACACCTAAGGAGATAGAATGCATGAGCAAGATTCCTTATGCTTCAGCAATAGGGAGTCTCTTGTATGCCATGTTATATACACGACCTGATATAGCCCATGCTATGAGTGTCACGAGCAGATATCAGTCGAATCCAAGCAAAGAACACTGGACTTCTATGAAGTGTATCCTTAAGTACTTAAGAAGAACTAAGGATATGTTGTAGATTTTTGGTAATGGAGAACTCCAAGTCCAGGGGTATACTAACTCGGATTTTATATTCGATGTAGATGATCGAAAGTCGACATCTTGGAGTCTATTTATGTGTAATGATGGTGCTGTTAGTTGGAAGAGTTTCAAGCAGATAGTGATAGCAGATTCCACTATGGAAGCAGAGTACATCGTTGCATCAGAAGCTGTGAAGGAGGCATTCTGATACAAGAAGTTTGTCGTAGAGATCGGAGTGATGCCATCAGATGTCATTCCTCTATACTACGATAATAATGGCACCATAGCCCTAGCTAAGGAGCCAAGGTCCCATAGAAATCCAAGCACATCGAGCGGCGATACCACCTCATCCATGATTACCTCAAAAAGGGTTACGTCGAGGTCAAGAGAGTCGATTCCGTAGACAATGCGGCAGACCCACTTGCAAAGCCGTTGGGCCAGTAGAAGATTGACGCCCATCTTGAGAACATGGGATTTAGAATTATAGCCAATTGACTTTAGATCAAGTGAAAGTTTTTTAGATATGTGTGCCCTAGAAGCCAGAATTGGCTAACACTTGTTATACACTTCTAAGGGCAAAATTATAATTTTGACTATAAATAATAAAATAAATTATTTTTTATCACAATGTGTATTTAGTGTCTGTGATACATTCCTTGAGTTAATGGCAATGATAATTCTTATTTTTAAGAGTTGAAAATTCAAGATATGAATTTTTATTATTAACTCATAAAATGCTTCTGACCATAGGATCATCATGAGAATGGTGATTGATCCGAAAGATTGGTATACAATCACTTCTTTATAGTAGATGAGTCTTGAGTCTTTGATGTAGAGACACTAGAGTGATAGTACGGTTACTCATTAGAGAATGAGAGCACTGAGCATGACCACCTCGAGCAGTTATTAGGAAGTCTACCTTCTCGTCAATGACTAACTCGAAGCTATAGTGATGTGTCTGATTCTTTGACTTGAGGTGCATCGGTAGTTTACCTTGAGGGTATTATAGTTAGACTACATCATGACTCTGTCTTCTAGCCAGATGGAATCCTGAGGTGTATGTTAGCTATAGCATGTTCATTGCAGGAATTAGATTGCACCAAGAGGAAATCTATCTACCTCGGTAGATGAGGAGCAGCCCTATGATGATCATGAGAATCAAATCCATAAGTCCATGGCCATGACAGAGTGAAATAATAGAAAGAGTTTTTATTAAGGTTTTCACATTGGATTTGAATTGAATGATTAATTCATATGACGGAAATTAGGGTTTGACGAGTTCACCTTAACCCTAATCCAATCGGAGCTCAACATAGAAGAACATAATCAACAGTAAACTATATCGAGAGGTTCATTTTTAGTTCTGATGGATTGCCACCATATACTGCTAGGTGTCACTGGTGGATTTTGGGAGCAATTAGAATGATTTGGATGATCGATCATTCTAGTTGTATGAATCAAAAAAAGTTCTGATCCATCGAAAGGTGTTTCGATGATGTCGATGATAGAGATCGTGACATATCTCATTACCATATGAAACTGAATCTAACTGGATCACACAAATAAGGGTTTGGATCTAGATATCATCAATTGGACTAATTCAGTTCAATTGATTTGAATTAGATTCAATTAGGTTTAAGGAAATCATGCTAGCACACGATTGAGCCTAATGTTCACCTTCAACAATTATCAAAAGTTGTCTCGACTGAGCCAAATATATTTGGGCTAACTCAGGTACCTTTACTTGCTCTGACTGGAGCTTGTCTAGGTCACAAAAGAGTTGTCTTAATTTATGAGATAAATTTGAGACAACACCTACCATTTTTCATCACCTACTAATTCTTGTCTTTTGACTTTGGTCAAACGTTGACCTTTGACACTTAGACATCTGCCTATGCATCATGCACCCATAGAAGAGCAGATGGGGGTTTATCCCCTACTAAAAAGAGGAAAGAAGGGGGTGCATGCCTAGGATGGCGTGTGCCCAAGGATAATGATGCCTGGAGTTCCATATAGATGGGACTCCAAGTTGCTTCATGGAATCAAATAAGATGGAGCCAAAGACTCTACTTTGACCAATCTTGGTGCTACCTAAGGATGTTTGAGAGAGGCTCTCATCTGATTAGATCAGGTTATGTCATCCCACCAATCAGATTTAGATCTGATTGCACGAAGACGTGATTAGTCAGGATGATGTGGCACTGCATGGTGCAGCAGGGTCTATATAAACCCTGTATGCACCTAGATTTTAAAAGAGCTCTCCCTTTGCCTATGCCACATAGCCCTCTCCCCTCTCTTCCATGCCTACCTCTGATCCTCTCTCTCCTCTCCATGCCCAAGAGGCTTTAGTCTCAAGTTTGGTGCGATCTAGGCAAGAGAAAGGCGATAAGAAAGAAAGAAGGCAGCACTGCTGTAAGAGACAACATCGGATCTTCAAAAATTATTTTGAAGATCTTCAAGATCAGATCCAAATCTAATCTTTGAAGGAAAGATTAAGAAGAGAAAGATCTCTAGATCCTATTCGAATGGATACCGGTGAGGCCAGGCGATTGTGTGGCTGCATCCAGAACCTCAGCAAATCAGCAGGATCATCATAGGATAATAAGATTAACCAAGAATAAGATATAAATTTAATCTAATTTAATTTAATTTATTTTATTTTATTAGATTCATCAAATTAGATTTAAAAAATATTAGATCTAATTTAGATTTAAGAAAAAAAATTTTGAAATATTTCTCTTGGTCATATCTGATCTGAACGAACCTGACCTGGAAAATAGAATTTTTTCTTCAATAATAACAATCCCTATGTACTAAATCTAAGCCAGATGGTAGTCGAAGAGAGTAGGTTCGCACGGCCACAACAGCAACTCTTGCTCCATTTTTGATGCGTAGGATCATCTCAACATCTCTCAGCCTCCTGCTATCCTCAAGATCCTGCAAAGAAGTGC
This sequence comes from Cocos nucifera, assembly GCA_006176705.1. Taxonomy (NCBI): domain Eukaryota; kingdom Viridiplantae; phylum Streptophyta; class Magnoliopsida; order Arecales; family Arecaceae; genus Cocos; species Cocos nucifera. Next base: position 146,656 of record QRFJ01001650.1, read on the forward strand.
ACAAATGAGCACTAGAACTAGAGTCAAGCACCCAACTAGATGCAGAAGAAACCATAAGGTTAGATTCAATAACGAGCATACCTCTAGAAGAACATATCTCCTTATTCTTCATGGTGGCCAGGTATATAGGATAGTTTCGCTTCCAATGGTCGTTAGCATTATAATGGAAATACTTTTCTTTGTCAGCGGCCTTCTTCCTCAGCTCTGCCTTCTTTTTCTTTCCACCTTTCACCTTCTATCTTTTCATAGACTTCTTCTTTCTAAAAAACTTTTTCTTAAAAGAAGTCCGATCCATAGCAAGTACTGAGCCTTTAGAACCTTTTATAGAAAGCTCAGCAGTAACTAGCATGTTCATAAGCTCGGCCAAAGTACTCTGATGTTTATGCATATGGTAGTTCATGATGAACTACCCATACACATCAGTCAAGGATTGAAGAATTATGTCATTATGTAGATCCTGATCTAACTTTACTCCGAGCTTTTTAAGCACTTCTAAGTCCTTGATCATCATCGGATAATGATCTTGGACTGACTGTCCATCACGCATTTTAGCCTTAAATAATTGTTTAGTGATCTGATATTTGGCTACGCGACTCTGTTCACCAAACAACTCTTATAGATGAGCCAACATTTGGCAGACAATCTTGATATCTTCATGTTGGTGCTGAAGCTCATCAGACATCGAGCTCAATATGTAGTATCTGATCTTGTTATCTTCATCCATCCATTTATCAAGAGATGCTCTTTGTTCAGTGGATGAATAGGCTGGTAAGGTGGAAGAATCCTAATCCAATACATGAGTTAACTTCTCGAAACCCAAAATAATTTTAAAGTTTTGAAGCCAATCCTTGTAATTGGATTCGATCAGTCTATGGGTTTCCAAGATATGGGCTAGTAGAATGGATGCAGACATTTTTCTTTTCCTGTAGAGAGTCAAAGTTTCTAGTTAGATTTTGTAATTAAGACTTGAATAATTTATTTAGGGGTTTGATTTTTTAACAAATTAGCTTCCACTATTTACTCGAATCACTACACTCCCTCTGTAGAGATGCAAAAATCTGCATGATTAATGATTTCTAGTGGGTGGTGCAGTCCCACCAAATGACTCATCACCTCACCTAACAGTTATTAGTGATAGGTTAGCCAATGAGTGAACAACTCTTGTCCAATGATTCTCTAATCATGGTGCATCCAAGCTTGATCTCTAATTCATGAACCTTACCATGTCCAAAATATTGATCCACTCCTTAGTTAAGTCAGACCCACCATTTGCACATATTAGATTCCTAATTGGGTCTCTCACCATATCCAAAATATTGAACCCAATCCATCTTCCTGCCCGTAGCATCCAATGCCTAATAGACATGGTTGCATTTTTTTGATGCAACTGAACTACTGTAACCAGTTGAGAACAATCAACCCTAAAAAGGGTCCGTACATCTACAATGGTGGAAGACCTTAGACTTAATCTTTTCTTAGGAAGATTTGATTTAGGTCTCTTTAAATTTGACTTGACATAGCCATAACCATTATGACTAACCTAGTGGCATGGATTAGCTTAGATTATTAGTCACCTCAGATCAGGACTGAGTCGACAAATATGGTTAGGTAAGTGAGATCGGTGGAAGGGATCTGCCATAAACTCAACAAGAATGCATTCAAGTTGAATAGCTTCTAATTAAAAATCAGTCGATCGTATCTGCCAAACTTATCTTAGACACTAAATTGTTGAGCCAGAATCAATCGGATTAGCCTACAATCCAGACTCAAACCACTGAGCCTAATTAGGTGATCACTCATATGACTCAACTTTGACCCAAACTTAATCCTATTACTTTGATCAATTTAAGCACTCTTGATCCCATCTAACCAACTCTTGATTCGGTTTGATCAACCGCTAGACCTAATTGAGCTACCCAAATTCGAACACAATTTTATGAATATATCTTAGATCTAAAAATTTTTAATTTTAGATCTAATATATTTCATAATCTTAATTCTTAATTAAGTATAGGATTCATAAACAAAATATGTAAATAAAATCCTAGAATTTTAGGATCTAGGATTTTGTAGAAAATAAGTTTTTTTATTTTGATTTTTGATTAAGGACGAACGTGTAGCACTCCTATACATCATAAGAACATCCCATCGAATGGAAGGAGAGGGCCTTTAAATCCTACTTCATTCTTATGACCGGACGATCAAGGAAAATGCCTTAATCAGAAACATGATAAATCTACAAAATTAGTTAGATATACATATATATCACATATATAATATTTATCTAACTTAAAAATATATTTTGCATACATCTCATGTGTCATATCATGCATATTTTTAGATCTAAATTATCTCATAAACATCTAAAAAATAAAATTTAAATTTGATCATATTAAATTAAATTTATTCAAGATAACTTTGTAGAACTATTCTACAACTAATCTAATCATGCATCAATTATATCTCATATGAAGAAAATTAAATGAATTTATTTCTTATTTTTTAGATCTAATTATAATATTTATAATTTTAAAAAATAGTAAATAAATAGACCTTGTTGGGGATAAATCCCGCTCCTGCCGAAGCCCGGCCCGACGCTCAGCCCAATGTAACCAGTAGCCGCTGAAGAGCTTTAGCGCCAGGCGCCAGGCCGAGCCCCTACCACGGCCGAACTGCCTAGAGGCCGAACTCCCCTGCACCAAGGTCCGCGCTGAACTGCCTAGAGGCCGAACTCCCCTGCACCAAGGTCCGGGCCGAACTACCTAGCTGCCGAACTCCCCAGTGCCAGGCTCCGGGCCGAACTCCCACCGCCAGCCGAACTTCCTGACGGTCGAGCTCCTTGGACTCCAAGCGGCCGAACTCCTTCGGACCGACTCCAAGCGGCCGAACTCCTCAGCGGACGGGCTTTAGCGGAATCCCCAAGCGGTCGTCACTCAGGAGCCCGAACTCCTCAGCAGTCGTTACTCGGCTGAACTCCTCAGCGGTCGCCCTCATCGCCCTTCGACCGACCGAGCTCCTACCGAACTCTCAAGTGTCCAAGCCTCAGCCGAAGTCCAACAGTCGGCCGAACCCTCAAACGGTCGAGCTTCGGATCCTCAGCAGCCGAACTCTTCAGCGGACGAGCCTTAGCTGCATACCTCCAGCCAGACGCCTATGGGAGCCGAACTCCCTCCTATTTTCCTCTTCAGGAGCCCGAACTCCTCCGAAATGGGACACACGACGAAGGCCTTCAACCCTTCATTCGGCAAGCCCTGCAACCATCACCATCAGTCAGTCCGCCGTACCATCAGTCCACCGTACCATCAGTCAGTCCGCCGCAAGCGACAGCGACCCACTGTCAGGCGGCGATGGCTGTCACCCTCAATCCGCCGCACACGGCACCAGCCCATGAGACTGACTCCGCCGAACCTCGAGCGGCCCGCCAGCACGCGGCTGCAGTTGTCACCATCAAGCTCCACTATATAAAGGACCCTCCTGACACACTAAGGCTAAGCTCTCTGAACTCTCGACTCTCTAAGCTCTCCTCCTCATCTCTAAGCTCCGGAACTCATTCCGAGCACTCCATTACTGTTGGCCGGAAACTAACTTGACCGTCGGAGGGTCCTGCCGGAGCCACCACCCCACCGATTCTGGATGGGACTTCATTTTGCAGGTCCCCGGCGGTGACCTCAGTGGCCTCGATTTCGGCAACCTCCGGCGAGGATGGATTTCTGCACCAATAGATTGGCGCTAGAGGAAGGGCCTGAACCTTCGAGGTTCCCTTGTTCTTAAAGGAGTGCTCGGCGACCCTTCTCTTCCCTCTCCAGAGATCTTCCTTTTCTCTTTCGAAGAGAAAATGCCACCCAGGAGAGCTTCCGCACGACGTTCGGTGGCCTCTGCGACCCGATCCCGTCCAGGCCCGTCTGTTCCTGCTTCAGCCCCGGCGGCCTAGGTTCCACCTGCACCCGCGGTGGATGTGAAGCAGTTTGGCCTGCTTGTCCGACAGATCCGTGGCCTCACGGAGGCATTGCAGGCTATACAGCAACCTCCGGTGGTGACTCCACCAGCAAGCCCGCCATGAGGGCGCGAGGAATCAGCCTTAAGGAAGAGCCCAATCACCCCTAAGAGAGAAACGGAGAGCAGAAGTTCCCCCGCTGAAGCGGAATGAAGTTCGGGGCGAGGAAGGCCGAACCCACCCATGAGCCCATCATCGAGGAAGCTCCGACAAAGAAGTGTGAAGTCCTCCCACGGAAGCTTCCGCGGGAAAGCGGAACGAAGTTCGGCGCAAGTAAGGCCGAACTCACGCTCCAGTATGTCCCCCAAAGGAACCGCCTACAAAGTGTTCACCGGAGGCGGAACGAAGTTCGGGCAAGAAAAGCCGAGCTCCCCTCGAGCTCGTCCGAACTCGTCCGAACAAGAGCAGCGGGAAGTTCTCCCACGACAAGTATCGCGGGAAAGAGGAATGAAGTTCGGCTCGAAGAAAAGCCGAGCTCCCCCAAAGCTCGTCATCAAGGCGAAATGAAGTTCCATGGAAAGCCGAACTCCTCAGCTCAACCTCCAAATGAAGTTCGGCGCCGGCAAGGACGGAACAAAGCCCCCCCCCCCCCCGCGGAATGAAGTTCGGCATCAGGGACTTGCTGCCCGAGGGAACTCCGAGGAACAGCACCCCGACAACCCTCGAACGAAAATGCGCTATGATCAGCTTCTCCTCGGTAAAACTCTCCCCTCTCAATAATATTATTTTTGGATACGAAAACTATGCGATGACAGGAGAGCAGCAGTCAATAATCGCCGCATTAGGAACAGGAGGAGAACCTCGTCCTAACGCGAGCAACAAGCTTGGCCGCAGGAGATAAGATCTCCCCCGAGCGCGCACCTCGGCCGCAGGAGATAAGATCTCCCCCGAGGGAAGCTCGACCGTGGGAGATAAGATCTCCCCCGAGCGCACACCTTGGCTGCAGGAGATAAGATCTCCCCCGAGGGAAGCTCGGCCGCAGGAGATAAGATCTCCCCCGAGCGCGCACATCAACCTCGGCTAGAGATAAGATCTCTCCCGAGCGACCGTTGACAACCTCGGCTAGAGATAAGATCTCTCCCGAGCGACCGTGAACAACCTCGGTTAGGAACAGGAGGAGAACCTCGTCCTAACACGAGCACCAACCTCGGCTAGAGATAAGATCTCTCCCGAGCGACCGTTGACAACCTCGGCTAGAGATAAGATCTCTCCCGAGCGACCGTGAACAACCTCGGTTAGGAACAGGAGGAGAACCTCGTCCTAACACGAGCACCAACCTCGGCTAGAGATAAGATCTCTCCCGAGCGACCGTTGACAACCTCGGCTAGAGATAAGATCTCTCCCGAGCGACCGTGAACAACCTCGGTTAGGAACAGGAGGAGAACCTCGTCCTAACGCGAGCATCAACCTCGGCTAGAGATAAGATCTCTCCCGAGCGACCGTTGTCAACCTCGGCTAGAGATAAGATCTCTCCCGAGCGACCGTTGACAACCTCGGCTAGAGATAAGATCTCTCCCGAGCGACCGTGAACAACCTCGGTTAGGAACAGGAGGAGAACCTCGTCCTAACACGAGCACCAACCTCGGCTAGAGATAAGATCTCTCCCGAGCGACCGAATCAACCTCGGCTAGAGATAAGATCTCTCCCGAGCGACCGTGAACAACCTCGGTTAGGAACAGGAGGAGAACCTCGTCCTAACACGAGCACCAACCTCGGCTAGAGATAAGATCTCTCCCGAGCGACCGAACAACCTCGGTTAGGAACAGGAGGAGAACCTCGTCCTAACATGAGCACCAACCTCGGCTAGAGATAAGATCTCTCCCGAGCGACCGTTGACAACCTCGGCTAGAGATAAGATCTCTCCCGAGCGACCGTGAACAACCTCGGTTAGGAACAGGAGGAGAACCTCGTCCTAACACGAGCACCAACCTCGGCTAGAGATAAGATCTCTCCCGAGCGACCGAATCAACCTCGGCTAGAGATAAGATCTCTCCCGAGCGACCGTGAACAACCTCGGTTAGGAACAGGAGGAGAACCTCGTCCTAACACGAGCACCAACCTCGGCTAGAGATAAGATCTCTCCCGAGCGACCGGAACAACCTCGGTTAGGAACAGGAGGAGAACCTCATCCTAACACGAGCACCAACCTCGGCTAGAGATAAGATCTCTCCCGAGCGACCGAATCAACCTCGGCTAGAGATAAGATCTCTCCCGAGCGACCGTGAACAACCTCGGTTAGGAACAGGAGGAGAACCTCGTCCTAACACGAGCACCAACCTCGGCTAGAGATAAGATCTCTCCCGAGCGACCGGAACAACCTCGGTTAGGAACAGGAGGAGAACCTCGTCCTAACACGAGCACCAACCTCGGCTAGAGATAAGATCTCTCCCGAGCGACCGAAGAGCGACCGAGCCTCGATTAGGAACAGGAGGAGAACCTCGTCCTAACATGAGCATCAACCTCGGCTAGAGATAAGATCTCTCCCGAGCGACCGTTGTCAACCTCGGCTAGAGATAAGATCTCTCCCGAGCGACCGAATCAACCTCGGCTAGAGATAAGATCTCTCCCGAGCGACCGTGAACAACCTCGGTTAGGAACAGGAGGAGAACCTCGTCCTAACGCGAGCGCGCACCTCGGCTGCAGGAGATAAGATCTCCCCCGAGAGAAGCTCGACCGCGGGAGATAAGATCTCCCCCGAGCGCGCACCTCGGCTGCAGGAGATAAGATCTCCCCGAGGGAAGCTCGGCCGCAGGAGATAAGATCTCCCCCGAGCGCAAGCACCAACCTCGGCTAGAGATGAGATCTCTCCCGAGCAACCGAATCAACCTCGGCTAGAGATAAGATCTCTCCCGAGCGATCGGAACAATCTCGGTTAGGAACAGGAGGAGAACCTCGTCCTAACACGAGCACCAACCTCGGCTAGAGATAAGATCTCCCCCGAGAGAAGCTCGGCCTGGGAGATAAGATCTCCCCCGAGCGCGCACCTCGGCTGCAGGAGATAAGATCTCCCCGAGGGAAGCTCGGCCGCAGGAGATAAGATCTCCCCCGAGCGCGAGCACCAACCTCGGCTAGAGATGAGATCTCTCCCGAGCAACCGAATCAACCTCGGCTAGAGATAAGATCTCTCCCGAGCGACCGGAACAATCTCGGTTAGGAACAGGAGGAGAACCTCGTCCTAACATGAGCACCAACCTCGGCTAGAGATAAGATCTCTCCTGAGCGACCGTGAACAACCTCGGTTAGGAACAGGAGGAGAACCTCATCCTAACGCGAGCACCAACCTCGGCTAGAGACGAGATCTCCCCCGAAGAAGCTCGGCTGCAGGAGATAAGATCTCCCCCGAGCGCGCACTTCAACCTCGGCTGCAAGAGAGGAGGTCTCCCTCGAGTCGACTTCAGCTGATGAAGACAATGTCGCCCCCGAGGAGCTCAAATCCGACCTCGACCGTAGGAGGCGAGATTTACTTCGGCTTCAACATCAGCTTCATCGACTTTAGCTGGAAACGAGTTCCATTTCAACTCCAAACATCGACTGAAGATGAGGTCTCCCCCAAGCCTCAGCCTCAACTTCAGCGTCAATATTGGCTGGAGATGAGACCTCCCCCGAGCTTCAGCTGCAACAAATGCGGAGCCTGGAAGAAGACTTCGGCAGTCGCCTGTTTTGGTACTCCCTTCCTTCAATTTTTGAACTCGGGAGTGGGGGGGCTACTGTTGGGGATAAATCCCGCTCCTGCCGAAGCCCGGCCCGACGCTCAGCCCAATGTAACCAGTAGCCGCTGAAGAGCTTTAGCGCCAGGCGCCAGGCCGAGCCCCTACCACGGCCGAACTGCCTAGAGGCCGAACTCCCCTGCACCAAGGTCCGGGCCGAACTGCCTAGAGGCCGAACTCCCCTGCACCAAGGTCCGGGCCGAACTACCTAGCTGCCGAACTCCCCAGCGCCAGGCTCCGGGCCGAACTCCCACCGCCAGCCGAACTTCCTGACGGCCGAGCTCCTTGGACTCCAAGCGGCCGAACTCCTTCGGACCGACTCCAAGCGGCCGAACTCCTCAGCGGATGGGCTTTAGCGGAATCCCCAAGCGGTCGTCACTCAGGAGCCCGAACTCCTCAGCAGTCGTTACTCGGTCGAACTCCTCAGCGGTCGCCCTCATCGCCCTTCGACCGACCGAGCTCCTACCGAACTCTCAAGTGTCCAAGCCTCAGCCGAAGTCCAACAGCCGGCCGAACCCTCAAACGGCCGAGCTTCGGATCCTCAGCAGCCCGAACTCTTCAGCGGACGAGCCTTAGCTGCATACCTCCAGCCAGACGCCTATGGGAGCCGAACTCCCTCCTATCTTCCTCTTCAGGAGCCCGAACTCCTCCGAAATGGGCACACGACGAAGGCCTTCAACCCTTCATTCGGCAAGCCCTGCAACCATCACCATCAGTCAGTCCGCCGCACCATCAGTCCACCGTACCATCAGTCAGTCCGTCGCAAGCGACAGCGACCCACTGTCAGGCGGCGATGGCTGTCACCCTCAATCCGCCGCACACGGCACCAGCCCATGAGACTGACTCCGCCGAACCTCGAGCGGCCCGCCAGCACGCGGCTGCAGTTGTCACCATCAAGCTCCACTATATAAAGGACCCTCCTGACACACTAAGGCTAAGCTCTCTGAACTCTCGACTCTCTAAGCTCTCCTCCTCATCTCTAAGCTCCGGAACTCATTCCGAGCACTCAATTACTGTTGGTCGGAAACTAACTTGACCGTCGGAGGGTCCTGCCGGAGCCACCACCCCACCGATTTCGGACGGGACTTCATTTTGCAGGTCCCCGGTGGCGACCTCAGCGGCCTCGATTTCGGCAACCTCCGGCGAGGATTGATTTCTGCACCAATAGACCTAAAATTATAATTAATTAAATTAAAATTATGATCATCCTAGACCATACATAGAACTATTCTATTCCTAGTCTAGTCATGCATCTCATACATCTTAGATCTAGATTATTTAATTTTTTAACTTTTAATTTTAGTTCTAATTATATCTAATGTGACATCTGAAAACATTTAATTATTAGATCAAAATTATATTAAAATTAGATCTAAATAATTATGGAACCTAGCTCTAATATCAGTTGAAGGAAAAACCCTGTTTCCTGGGTCAGGTTCATTCAGATCTTGATTTGATCAAAAGAAATATTTCAAAAATTTTTCTCATAGATCCAAATCAAATTTGAGATTCTTCAAATTTGATTTTATTAATTTGATAAAATAAAAATAAAATAGAATAAAATAAATCTAATTTAATTGTACCTTATTATGGATAATCCTATTATCCTGTGATGATCCTGATGTTTGCCTGAGGTTCTGGATGTAGCCATGCAAGCGCCTGGCCTCTACCAATATCCACTTGGATAGAATCTAGAGATTTTCTTTTTCTCAATCTGTACTCCAAAAATTAGGTCTAGATCTGATCTTGAAGATCTTTAAAACATCTTTTGAAGATCAATTATTGTCTCTTGTAGTAGTGCTGCCTTCTTCCTTTTCTGTCGCCTTTCTCTTGCTTGGATCGCATCAAACTGGAGCCCAAAACCTCTTGGGCATGGAGAGGAGAGAGAGAAGCAGAGGGTGGCATGGTGAAGGAGGGAGAGGAGCTATGTGGTATGGGCAAAGGGCAGAAACTCTAAATCCTAGGCGTAGATAGGGTTTATATAGACCCTACTGCGCCATGCAGTGCTACATCATCCTGGCCAATCATGATCCTTTGTGCAATCAGATCTAAATCTGATTATTGAGATGACATCATCTGATCCAATCAAATTAGAGTTCCTTACAAACCTCCTTAGGTGGCACCAAGACTAATCAAAGAACAGTCTTTGGCGCCACCCAAGTAGAGAGCATGAAGCAACCTGGAGTCCCATACAGAGCATGAAGCAACCTGGAGTCCCATCTATATGAGACTCCAGGCATCATCCTCTTTGGGCGCACGCCTCCCTAGGCATGTGCCCCTTTCTTTCTACTTTTTGTAGGGGGACAAATCTCCATGTTCTCTCCTATGGGTGCATGACACATGGGCAGATGTCTAAGTATCAAAGGTCAATATTTGACCAAAGTCAAAGGACAAGATTTAGTAGGTGATGGAAAATGGTAGGTATTGTCTCAAATTTATCTCATAAATTAAGATAACCCTTTTCTGACCTAAACAAGTTTTAGTCAGACCAAATAAAGATTCCTAAGTGAGTCCAAATACATTTGGCTCGGTCGAGACAAGCTTTAATGATTGTTAAAGGAGAACATAATGCTCAATCATGTGCTAACACGATTTTCTTGAACCTAATTGAATCTTTTTCAAATCAATTGAACTGAGTTAGTCCAATTGATGATATTGAAAGAAAATCCTGATTTTCTGGATTAGGTTCATTCAGATCTGATCGGATCAAGAGATATATTTCAAATTTTTTTTTCTTTGATCCAAATCAGATCTGAGATATTTTAGATTTGATTCTTATTACTAAAATAAAATCTAGATAAATTAAATCAAATTTAATTTACCTTGATATAGGATAATCCTATTACCCGTTGATGATCCTGTAAGTAGTGAAAGATTCTAGACCTAGCCATGCAAGTGTCTGGCCTCTATCGGTATCCACTCAGACTAGATCTGGAGATCCTCTTCTTCTTT
>QRFJ01001651.1:0-92281 GCA_006176705.1 Cocos nucifera
GCAGAGAGAGATGAGAGGCCATTCAACAGTCCAACTGTGCCTATTGCCATGTTAGGAACAGAGGAGCACCTCATCCTAACATGAGCATGTCGAAGACCTTCGATTATTTAAGATAGAAGGAGGAAAGAGGCCCATTCAATGGGCCATCTGTGCCCCTATTACCACGTTAGGAACAGGAGGAGAACCTTGTCCTAACATGAGCAGATCAAAGACCTCTGATTATTTAAGATAGAAGGAGGGGAGAGGCCCATTCAATGGTCTATCTATGCCCCTAGTGCCATGTTAGGAATAGAAGGAGGACCTCATCCTAACATGAGCATGTCGAAGACCTCCGATTATTTAAGACAGGAGTAGGGAAGGAGCCCATTCAATGGTCCATCTGTGCCTCTATTACCATATTAGAAATAGGAGGAGGATCTCGTTCTAACATGAGCAGGTCGAAGACCTCTGATTATTTAAGATAGGAGAAAGAGAGAGGCCCATTCAACGGTCCATCTATGCCCTATTGCCATGTTAGGAACAGGAGGAGGACCTCGTCCTAACATAAGCAAGTGAAAGACCTCCAATTATTTAAGATAGGAGGAGGAAGAGGCCCATTCAACGGCCCATCTGTGCCCTAGTGCCATGTTAAAGAATAAGAGGAGGATCTCGTCCTAACATGAGCATGTCGAAGACCTCTGATTATTTAAGACAAGGAGGAGGGAGGCCATTCAACAGCCCATCTGTGCCCTAGTGCATGTTAGGAATAGGAGGAGAACCTCATCCTAACATAAGCACGTCGAAGGTCTCATTCATTTTAGACCAGGTAAGAAAGAGGGCCCTGACAACGGTCCTTAGGTGCCCCCATAGCCCATTAGGAATAGGAGGAGAACCTCATTCTAAACATGAGCAAAGTCGAAGACCTCGTTCATTTTAGACGAGATGGAAGGAGAGGCCCTAACACGGTCCTTATGTGCCCCCACAGTCCATTACGAACAGAAGGAGAACCTCATCCTAACATGAGCAAAGTTGAAGGCTCATCTATTTCAGACGAGGTGAGAAGAGAGGCCCTGATAATGGCCCTTATGTACCCCTACAGTTTGTTAGGAATAGGAGGAGAACCTCATCCTAACGCGAGTAAAGTCGAAGGCCTCATTCATTTTAGACGAGATGGTAGGAGAGGCACTGACAAAGGCCCTTATGTGCTCCACAACCCATTGAGAATAGGAGGAGAATCTCGTTCTAACGCGAGCAAAGTCGAAGGCCTCGTTCATTTTAGACGAGATGGGGGAGGAAGGGCTCCAAAAGGCAAAAAACCAAGGGGGCAACAACGCCCCATTGCCATTAGTAACAGCAGGAGAACCTCGTCCTAACATGAGCAAAGTTGAAGGCCTCATTCATTTTAGACAGGATGAGAGGAGAGGCTCTGACAACGGTCCTATTGTGCCCGACAATGATGGAAGACAAGATCTTTCTAGATCTCGGCTGGAGATAAGATCTCCTATAAGCTTCAACCGCAACATCAATAGGAGACAAGATCTCTTTGGACCTCAGCTAGAGGTAAGATCTCTCCTAAGCTCCAACTTCAACATCAATAGGAGATTAGATCTCCTTCAACCTTGGCTAAAGATAAGATCTTCTCCAAGCTTCAACATCAACATCAACAAGAGATAAGATCTCCTCCGAGCTTCAACCTCAATGGGTGCAGATCCCGGAAAAAGACTTCGACAGTTGTCTTTTTTGTACTCTCTTCCTTCAAGTTTTAAACTCGGTAGTGGAGAGACTATTGTTGGGGATAAACCCCTCTCCCGCCAAAGTCCAACCTAATACATAGCCTAATACAATCGATAATCATGGAAGAGCTTCGATTGAGAATTCTCCTCCAATGGTCAAACCCCAGCCGAACTCCTCCTACGGCCAAACCTTAGCCGAACTCCTTCAGCCGATCGAACTTCTCAGTAGCCGAACCCTAGCCAAGCTCCGTCAGGACCCAAACTCCTTCAGTTGGATGCTTGTAGGAGCCAAACTCCTTTCGGATCTCTCCTACAGTCGGATTTCTACAGAAGCCGAACTCTTTTCGGACTCCTCCTTCAGTCAAACTCCTTCAGGAGCCGAACTCCTTCTAGATCTCTCCTTCAGACAGATGCCTACAGGAGCCAAACTCCTTCTGGACTCCTCCTTTAGTCGGACTCCTTCAGGAGCCAAACTCATTTTGGATCTCTCATTCAGTCGGATGCCTAAAGGAGCCAAACTCTTTCCGAACTCCTCCTTCAGTCAGATTTCTACAGAAGCCAAACTTCTCCCAAATTTTTTCTTAGTCGGACTCCTCTAGGAGCCAAACTTCTTTTGGATTTCTCCTTTAGTCGAATTTCTTTAGGAGCCGAACTCCTTCTGGACTCCTCCTTCAGTCGGACTCCTCTAGCAGCCGAAATTCTTTTGGATCTCTCCTTTAGATGGATGCCTCCAAAAGTCAAACTCCTTCCAGACTTCTTCTTTGGCCAAACTCCTTCCAGAGTTCTCCTTCAATCGGATTCTTTTAGCAGATTGCTTCCAAATTTTAGCTAGCATTCCTCCTGAATGATCTCTTCTAGTCGTATCCCCTTTAGGAGTCCAAACTCTTCTGGAATTGATGTATGTCAAAGCTCTTCACCGACCAATGTCTGCTTCATCCAAACTTTGATTATTGAATCTCAATGAATGATCACTATTAGTCTGACGATACCTCTTCCTCTCCATACCGAACCCCATATGGCCCTGAGTGGCTCAGTACCGGATAGCCACAACTATCGCCATCAGTCTGCTATAGGCGGCACCTCTCTCACACGATCCTGAGCGATCAGCTACTGGACAGCTATGGCTGTCACTATCAGTCTACTGCAGGTGGCATCCCTCTCACGCGGCCCCGAGCGGTCAGCTACTAGATAGCTACGGCTGTTACTATCAGCTTCAAGCTTCATCTATAAAAAGAGATCCTCCAGATATGTTTTCTCTAAGCTCTCTTCTCCTTCCCAAAATCCTGCTGAACTTTTTCCTGAGCACTCCATTTTTGTTGGCCAGAAGAGCTGACTTGATCGTCGGAGGGTTCTATCGGAGCCACCACCACTGACTTCGAACATAACTTTATTTTACAGGTCACCGATGGCAACCTCATCTTCCTTGACTCTAGCTTGATCCGATGTCAATCAGATTCTACAACAACTATACTTAAGAGGATATGAAAGATGTTAGAGAAGATTGCTTGGAAGGCTTACCGAATTCTGTGAACAACTTTTTTTTTCTTTTTTCTTTGGATTTTCAATATTTCTCATCAAAACTGAAAGATTCTCTCTTTAAATTATTTAATCTTATTTTTTAATTAATTATCCATCTTTAAATACTTTTGAAGATAGTTGGAGAAAGAGTTCAAGCTGTTGGAAGCTTTGAAATAGCCATTTGGGTGGAAAAAAAAGCTGTTGGAAGGGTTGCAGAAAAATTTCATTGAAAGCTGTCGCGTATTTGGAGAGGTCTCAATTTTTCTAGAAGAAGTCTCGATTTTATAGCAAGAGCTTTCGAGAATTTTTTAGATGTTTTGATCTTAGAACACAGAAATAAGATTTCTATTTTCTGAAATAGAGAGGTCTCGAGCTGTTTTCAAGACATCTCGAGCCTGCGCCAGGATAATATGCAGGCGTGCCAAATAGCTTATAGAGGTCTCCAAATTTTCAGAAGAAGTCTCTAAATTTTTTGATGAAGTCTCTAAATTTTTTGAAGAAGTCTCCAAAATTTTTGATTTCATTTTTCTTCAATATTTGACTTTCCAAGCCTGAGTTTCTTAGCCCTAAACTCTTCTAAAATGTAATTGCTTCCTTCAATTTTATTTTCTCTTCTTTCTATCTTATTTTCATACCAAACTATCCAAATATGTGTGAATTTATTCTTTTAAGTATTTTGGCATGGCATCTTAAGAAAATTTATCCTTATGATAAATTATTTATTTGGAATACTTGAAAAATCCTACACACATTCTTGAAACACATGATTAGATACATAATATACTCAAAGTTTGGTAATCTTCAAAATCAATCATGGAATCAACAGAAACACTTTCTCTTGTCAACAGCCTTCTTCTTTAGTTCTCCCTTTTTCTTCTTTCCACCTTCTACCTTCTGCTTCTTTGTAGACTTCTTTTCTTTCCAAAAATTTTTTTCTTAGAAAAAGTTTGCTCCACAGCAAGTACTGAGCTCTTTGAACCTTTTAGAAAAAGCTCAGTAGTAACTAGCATGTTCATTAACTTAGCCAAGGTATATTGCAGTTTATGCATATGGAAGTTCATAATGAACTGCCTATATGCATCAGTCATGGACTGCAAGATCACATCAATCTATAGATCCTTGTCAAGCATGACATCGAGCTTCTCAAGCTCCTTTAAATTCTTGATCATTATCAAATAATGATCTTGGATGGACTGCCCATCATGCATCTGAGCCTTAAAAAGTCTCCAAGAGACTTGATATCGGGCTGCGCAACTTTACTCACCAAACAACTCTTACAGGTGAGCCAATATTTGATGGCTAGTCCTAATGTCTTTATATTGGTGCTGTAGCTCATTAGATATAGAGCCCAACATATAGTACCTAGCCTTATTATCATCATCCATCTATTTTTTCAAAGATGCTCTCTGATCTACAATCGAACAGGCTAGTAAAGTAGGTGGGTCCTGGTCCAATACATAAGACAGCTTTTCAAAACCCAAAATAATTTTGAAGTTTTGGAGCCAATCTTTGTAATTGTATTCGATCAGTCTATGGGTGTCTAGGATTTGAGCTAGCATGTTTGACACAGACATTTTTTCTATAGAGAGTCAAAATTTTTAGTTAGACATTGTAATTAGACTTGACTAATTTATTTAGAAATTTTATTTTTAAATAAAATTTGGCTCTCACTATTTTCTCATATCCCTACACTTCCTTGGTAGAGATGCAAAAATCTCCTCGATCAAAGACTTCTAGCAGGTGGTGTGATCCCACCGACTGGCTCACCACCTCTCCTGACAATATTGGTGATGGGTTAGTCCAATGGGTGGACAACTCTTATCTAATAATTCTCTAATCATGGTACATCCAAACTTGATCTCTAATTCATGAAGCTCACCATAACCAGAATATTGCTCCACTCCTTAGTTAAGTTAGACCCATCATTTGCATGAATTGGATTCCTGATGATTAGGTCCCTCACCATATCTGAAATATTGAGCCCAACCCATCCTCCAATCCATAGCATCCAAGGCCTATAGACATGGTTGCATCTTTTTGGTGCAACTGAACTACTGTAACCAGCCAAGAACAATCAACCTCGGAAAGGGCCCACACATCTATAATAGTGGAAGACCTATAACTTAATATTTTCTTAAAAAAATTTGATTTAGGTCTCTTAGACTTGACTTGACTAAGTCATAACAATTATAATTAACCTAGTGGCATGGGTTAGCTCGAATCGTTAGCCACCTCAAATCAGAACTAGATCGATCCAATCAGTCAAGTAAGATCAATAGAAAAAATATACCATTAACTCGCCATGAATACATTCAGATCGAGTAGCTTCTAATTAAAGACCACTGGTCATATCTGCCGAACTTACCTTAGACACCGATTTGTCAAACTAGAACTAATCAGGTTAGCCTATAATCCAGGCTCGAACCGTGGAGCCAAATTAGATCTTGACTTGGTCGATCATATGTGACTATTAGTCGACCTTGATCCAGACTTAATCCTATTGGACTGATCAATTCTAAGCACTCTTAATCCCACCTAATCAATTTTTAATTTGCTTTAATCAACCGCTAGATCTAATTGAGCTACCCATATCCGAACCTAATTTTATGAAGATGTCTTAAATCTAAAATTTATAATTTTTAAATCTAATTAATTTCATAAACTTAATTCTTAATTAAGTTTAGATTCATAAATAAAAAATATGCACCAAAATTCTAGAATTTTAGGATCTAAGATTTTACAGAAAAGTAAGTTTTCAATTTTTGATTAAGGACAAACACACAACACTCCTACATGCTATAAGAGCATCCCATCGAATGAAAAGAAAGGGTCTTTAAATACTTCTTACTCTTATGACTGGATAGCCAAGAGGAATGTCTTAGTCAAAAATAAGATTTATACTACAAAACTATAAGATCTATAACATATATCATATATAAAATTATAGATCTAACTATGCATGCTTTGTATATATCTCATGTATCAACAATAAAACTAAATATGTATGTTTTCAGATCTAATATATCTCATATAATATCTAAAAAAATAAAACTTTAATAGATCAAATCATATAAAATTTTATTCTAGATAATTTATTGAATAGTTCTACAATCTAGTCTAGACATGCATCTCATACATCACATATATGAATTAAATTTTTAACTTTTAATTTTAGATCTGATCATATTTGATGTGATATCTAAAATTCCTAATATCAAATTATAAAATAAATTAAAAATTAGATCTAAGATAGATCTAAAGAACTGCTAACGTAGCTCTGAAACTATTTGAAGAAAAACTAGCTTTTCCGTTGCAGGATCGATCTGATTTAATCAGATATATAGTAAAAATTTTTAAAATTTTTTCTACAAGTCCTAATTAGATCTAAGAGTTCTCAGATCTGATCTTAATAATCTAATATTAAATCTAAAAATTAAAATTAAAATAGATATAATTTTGTACTTGATTGGGTAATCTAATTATCCTGTCGATGATCAACGGAAGCTTGAGGTCCTGGATCAAACATGCATGCACCTAGCCTCTACCGGAGTCCACTCAGGCTGGATCTACATTTGCTCTCCTTCTAAATTTGATGCCAAAAAATTAGATCAAATCTAAATCTTTGAAGCCTTTAAAATAATTTTAAAAGCTGCACCCAATCTCTTGATGTAGAACACCCTATCGCAATCTTTGCTTTAGCTTCTATCAACTTTTGAGCAACCAACGTGGAGAAGGAAGAGAGGATTAAAGGGAGGCATGGGAAATAGATGGGGCAGCAGCCTAGGAGCGTGGGAGATCAAAGAACACCAACCCTAGAAGTAGAAGGGGTTTAATCAGATTTAATTGTTGAATCACATTCATTAAAATCAATGAATGTTGAATCACCACAACATGTATTCAAAATATATATAAAAAAAATAGAAAGATTTAATTGTAATAGCCGTTGATGTCTTACATCCATTAAAATAATAAAAATTAAGATTTTATGCAACAAAATCGTGCTTTTGACCAAGAAGGAAATCTTGCCTAACAATTAAATTTAAAACATGCGAATCTTGTATTGGATTGTCATGTAATTATAAAAAAACAATTGCTCATGCCGTGTGACACGCTAGCTGGACATGGAAAAGTTTTTATATCCAAAATCCTCCTATAAAAAGTCTTTTACATGCGCACGTCGCCACACTTAATTGACCGTTCCACCATATACATGGCTCTCATTTTCAGCCTAACATCAGTTTGGCCAACCATCCTTAGCCACGTCAGCAAATAAAAGCATGGCTTGAAATTTTGGCCGAAAAGCTGGAGATATGCAGCGCGTGGCAATGCATGCGATCGATCATAGCCATTCATTTTTGTAAATCTTTTTCTTTAAGAATTCTTTTCAGTATATTACTATCAGAACGAACGGCTACGATTCATGGTGGCCACATGGTGCGTACCTTGTTCAATATAATTTCTCAAAAATTAGGGCTTGATAGTCTTTTACCTTCCATTATTGAATATAGATATGCCACATCAGCTCCAGGAGAGATGTTTGAACCATTTGTGTCTTTCATGTTCGGATTGTATCTTTTCCCAAAGGAATGGTCGGTCTTTATTCACACAGTGTTTCGCACGACTTTTAAAACACGGTGGATCTTTCCTGCCATCCGCAGCATAATTGCGCAGATCATGAAATTGACGTAATGCCTTAAAAGCTATGCAAAGATCCAACGGCTGATGTCGTGAAAGAAGTTGAATCGTTCTTTCGTGCCAAGGTACAACCCAAACCCTACAAATCCATGACGGATGGTTTACTTTCTCTGACCGCCTAGGATTCGGTCAAACTTCTGCCCGGCTGCAAGGAAGACGATAAGAAGAAACCACCCCACTTACCATGCAGCATCAATAAATCATATTTATTAATTTAATTAGATCTTAATTTGATTAGCCATGTGATATCATCTAATTCAATTAGATTAGAGATCTCAAAATCTCTACTTAAGTGGTGCCATAAATGGATAAAAGTAAAAGAGTGGGTGCCTAGGTCTTTGATCGCATCAAAAATCCTAGAGTTCCATTCATATGGGACTCTCATCCCTTTTTCCTATGTGCGCACGCCATAAGGGCCGACCCCCTTAATTTTTCTTGTGAGAAACCTCCTTGGGATGTGTGCTCTAGATGAAAATAGGGGGTGCACGCCTTCTCCCTTCTTTTCTTTCTTGCAAAGACTGGGACAATATCTTGACGAAATCGAAAATGGCAGGTGGTGTTAGGAATTAGTAGGTATTGTCTTATTTTCATTTGATAGATTAAGATAATTCTTTTTCTATCTGGACAAGCTCCAGTCAAACTAGGATAAACCCTTATAGGATTTTCGGATAAGCCCAAACTAATTTGGCTCAACTGAGATAAACTAGAAAGATTACAGAAGAAAAATGTTAGGCTTAATCGTATGCTAGCACGATTTTCTTGAACCTAATTGGATCTAATCCAAATCAATCAAATTTGGTTAGCCCAATTGATTACATCCAGTCCTAAACCCTTATTTGGGTGACTCAATTAAGTCTAATTTTGTATAGTAATGATATATGTCATGATCTCTATTATTGACATCATCGAAATACCTTTTGATGGATCAAAATTTTTCAAATTCAGATAATTAAAATGATCGTTCATCAAAATTATTCTGATTGCTTCCAAAATCTACGAGTGACACCTAGCAATATATGATGGTAATTTATCAGAATCAAATATGAACCTCTCGATGCAGCTACCTACATGATTGGATTCTTCTATCTTAAGTCCTGACAGGATTAGGGTTAAGGTGAACTCGTCACATCCAACATCCATCATATAAATAAATCATTCAATTCGAGTCTGATGTGAAATGTTAATAGAAACCTTTTCTATTATTTTCACTCCACCATGGTCATGGGCTTATGGACTCGATCTCATGATTATTATAGAGCTACTCCTCATCTACCGAGGTAGATAGATCTCCTATTGGTACGATTCAATTTCTATAATGAATATGCTATAACCAATATATACCTCAGGATTTCGAATGGCTAGGAGATTGGGTTATAATGTAATCAAACTATAATACCTTCAAGGTGAACTGTCAATGCACCTTAAGTCAAAGAACTAGACACACCATTCAGCATCGAGCTAGTCATCGACGAGAAGGTAGACTCCCTTATGACTGCTCGAGGTGGTCATGCTCAATATCCTCATTTTCTAATGAGTACTTGTTCTCATTTTGGTGTCTTCACACTGTAGACTCAAGACTCATCTTTTCTAAGAAAGTGATTATACACCAATCTTTTGGATCGATCACCATTCTCGTAATGATCCTATAGTTAGGAGTAGTTTATAAGTTAACTATGAGAATTCATATCTTAAATTTTTAATTCTTGAAAATATGAATTGTCATTACTATTAACTCAAAGAATGTATCATAGGCACTATGTATACAATGTGATAGAATAAAATAATTTTGTATTAATTTTATAGTCAAAATTATAAAAATACTCTTAAAATGTGTATTACAAGTGTCAACCAATCTGGCTTTTAGGATAGTCATCTAAGATCTAATACTATCTATTATAAGCGAACCCTTTGCTTGCTGTGATGATCTAAAAGTTAACAAAGGTTCTGACTTGAGCCGTGTATATGCCTGGCCTCTATCAGCATCCACCTAGGTTAGATCTGGAGGTCTTCTCCTTCTGAATCTGATCTTAAAAGATCAGAATCTAAAATTTTTGGATGTGCCTTCAATCTAATCTTCGGTAGCAAATCGATCATCACATGATTGAAAACTAGCCAATGCAGTCCTACAGCAATAGCACTGTTGGTGCAGAATCTGGTTGACGTCAAAACTAGTTAGAGCTGGAGAAGTCGAGGTCACCATCAGGATTGGTAAAAGAAGTCCAAACCGAAGGAGAGGTGGCTTTGGTAGGATCCTCTGATGGTCAAGTTAGCTCTTCCGACCAATAGAAATAAAATGCTGAGCAGAGAAAGTAGCAGAGTTTCGAGATAGACGAGAGAGCTTCAAGTTTCATCAATTCTAGAGAAGTTCGGACTCCTTTAGGATCGTCTGTGCATAAGTGGGTTCATTAGATCCACGTAGGCATGGAGGCCCTTCCAGACGACTGCATGGAGTTTGGTCGAAAGGTGTTCGAAAGTCCACTAGAGAAATCCTGAAGAAAGTTCGCTAGAGAAATTTGGAAGGAGGTCTGCTAGAAGGATTCGGAAGGAGTTCAACTGACGGAGCAGTCCGATTAAGGGTGAAGTCCGAAAGGAGTCTGACTGATGGTGGAGTCTGCTAAAGGAGAAGCTTAGAAAACTCGCGATCGAGAAAGGTCGATTAGAGGAATGTCGAAAGGAGCCTACCTAGGATGGAGAAGTCTGGCTGAAAGAATTCAACTGATGGAGAAGTTATGATTGAAGCTCTTCTATGATTACAAGTTGTATTTGACTGAACATCAGGCCAAACTTCGATGGGAGCAAGATTTACCCCCAACAATAGTCCTCCTACTCCTGAGTTCGAAATTCGAAGGAAGAGAGTACAAAAAAGACAACTGTCAAAATTTTTTTTTGGGCTCTGCACCCGTTAGCTGGAGAATCTTGGCATTTATTGCATTGGCGCTGAAGCTTCTTAAATACGAGATGATTCAAAAAGATAATTTTTTGATGGATTGGACACATGATAGGTCAGAATTGGCTGGAGGAGGTCTGTAATCATGACCGTCTCTGATTTCTCTAGCAATTTGAACTCCTCCTTCCCTCCGACTTCTCATTTTTGCCTACATCTTCCCTCTCCTTCCTTCATTCTTCACTGCCTCTGAGCATTTTGTTCTTCTTCTTCTAAGTTTGAGGGAGACTTCACCTCTTATTGGAGTTCGAAGAAGATTCTATCTATCATTGAGACTCGAAAGAGATGTTATCTTTAGACGAGATTGAGAAAATCTAATCTCCTATTGAGGTTGAAGCTCGGAAGAGATATTATCTTCTATTGAGGTTGAAGCTCGGAGAAGATCTTATCTCTTGTCGAAGTTGAAGAAGATCTTATCTCCTGTTGAGTTTGAATGAGATCTTATCTTCTATTGAGAATGAGGCTCGGAAGAGATCTTATCTCCTATTGAGATTGAAGTTCAGAAAAAATCTTATCTCCAGTCAAGATTGAAGGAGATATTATTTTCTGTTGAGGTTGAAGCTCGGAGAAGATCTTATCTCTTGTCAAAGTTGACAAAGATCTTATCTCCTGCTGAGTTTAAAGCTCGAGGGAGATCTTATCTTCAACTAAGGTTGAAGAAGATCTTATCTTCTATTAAGGTTTAAGCTCGAGGAAGATCTTATCTCCATCTGAGGTTGAAGGAGATCTTATCTTCTATTGAGGTTGAAGCTCGGAAGAGATCTTATCTTCAGTCGAGGTTGAAGAAGATCTTATCTCCTATTGAAGTTGAAGCTCGAAGAATATCTTATCTCTAGTCAAGGTTGAAGGACATCTTATCTCCTATTGAGGTTGAAGGAGATCTTATCTTCTATTGAAGTTGAAGCTCGGGAGAGATCTTATCTTCAGCTAAGGTTGAAGAAGATCTTATCTTCTATTAAGGTTGAAGCTCGGAGGAGATCTTATCTCAATCGAGGTTGAAGAAGATCTTATCTTCTATTGACGTTAAAGCTGGGGGGATATCTTATCTTCTTTTAAGATTGAAGCTCGGAGGAGATCTTATCTCTTATCGAAGTTGAAGAAGATCTTATCTCCTACTGAGTTTGAAGCTTGAGGGAGATATTATCTCTAGCCAAGGTTGAAGGAGATCTTATCTTCTGTTGAGGTTGAAGCTCGGGGGAGATCTTATCTTCAACTGAGGTTGAAGGAGATCTTATCTCCTATTGAGGTTGAAGCTCGAAGTAGATCTTATCTTCAACCGAGGATGAAGGAGATCTTATCTCCTGTTGAAGTTAAAGTTCGAAAAAGATCTTATCTTCAGTCGAGGTTAAAAAAAAATCTTATCTCCTATTGAGTTGAAGGAGATCTTATCTCCTATTGACGTTGAAGCTTGGAGGAGATCTTATCTCCAGTCAAGATTAAAGAAGATCTTATCTTTTGTTGAGGCTGAAGCTCGAAAAAGATCTTATCTCCAGCCAAGGTAGAAGGAGATCTTATCTCCTATTGCGGTTGAAGCTTGGGGGAGATCTTATCTCCAGCCGAGGTTGAAGAAGATCTTATCTTCTATTGAGGTTGAAGCTCGGAGGAGATCTTATCTTCAGCCTAAGTTGAAGGAGATCTTATCTTCTATTGAGGTTGAAGCTCGAGAGAGATCTTATCTCCAGTCGAGGCTGAAGGAGATCTTATCTTCTTGTGAAGTTGAAGCTCAGGAGAGAACTTATCTCCAACCGAGGTTGAAGAAGATCTTATCTCCTATTGAGATTGAAGCTTGAAGGAGATGTTATCTCCAGTCGAGATTGAAGGAGATCTTATCTCCTATTGAGGTTGAAGCTCAGGAAAGATCTTATCTCCAGCCATCTTCTGTTGAGGTTAAAGCTCGAGGGAGGTCTTATCTCCAACCGAGGTTGAAGGAGATCTTATCTCCTATTAAGGTTAAAGCTCGGGAAAAATCTTATCTTCAATCAGATTGAAGAAGATCTTATCTTCTGTTGAGATTGAAGCTTGAAAAAGATCTTATCTCTGGTCGAGGTTGAAGAAGATCTTATTTTCTGTTCAGGTTGAAGTTTAGGAAAGATCTTATCTTCAGCCGAGGTTGAAGAAGATCTTATCTCTTATTAATATTGAAGCTCGAGGAAGATCTTATCTCCAACCGAGGTTGAAGGAGATCTTATCTCCTATTGAAGTTGAAGCTCGAAAAAGATTTTATCTCGAACCAAGGTTGAAGGAGATCTTATCTCCTATTGAGGTTGAAGCTTGGAGGAGATCTTATCTCTAGTCGAGGTTGAAGAAATCTTATCTCCTATTAAGGTTGAAGCTCAAGAGAGATCTATCTCTGGTCGAGGTTGAAGAAGATCTTATCTTCTGTTGAGGTTAAAGCTCGAAAAAGATTTTATCTCCAGTCTAGGCTGAAGGAGATCTTATCTTCTATTGAGATTGAAGCTTGGGGGGAGATCTTATCTCCTGCCAAGGTTGAAGAAGATTTTATCTTCTATTAAAGTTAAAGCTCGGAAGAGATCTTATCTCCAGCCGAGGTTGAAAGAGATCTTATCTTCTATTGTGGTTGAAGCTTGGGAGAGATCTTATCTTCAGTCAAGGTTGAAGAAAATCTTATCTTCTATTGAAGTTGAAGCTCGAAGGAGATCTTATTTTCAGTCGAGGTTGAAGGAGATCTTATCTTCTATCGAAGTTGAAGTTCGAGAGAGATCTTATCTCCAATCAAGGTTGAAGGAGGTCTTATCTCCTATTGAGATTGAAGAAGATTTTATCTTCTATTGAAGTTGAAGCTCATGGAAGATCTTATCTCCAGTCGAGGTTAAAGGAGATCTTATCTCCTATTGAGATTGAAGCTCGGAGAAGATCTTATCGCCAATCGAGATTGAAGAAGATCTTATCTTCTGTTGAAGTTGAAGCTCGAGGAAGATCTTATCTCCAATCGAGGTTGAAGGAGATCTTATCTCCTGTTGAGATTGAAGCTCGAAAGAGATCTTATCTCCAGTCGAGGTTGATGGAGATCTTATCTCATATTGAGGTTGAAGGAGATCTTATCTTCTGTTGAAGTTGAAGCTCGGAAGAGTTCTTATCTCCAGTTGAGATTGAAGAAGATCTTATCTCCTGTTGATATTGAAGGAGACTTATCTTCTATTGAAGTTGAAGCTCAGGGGAGGTCTTATCTCCAGTCGAGGTTGAAGAAGTTCTTTTCTCTTATTAAGGTTGAAGCTCGGAAGAGATCTTATCTTCAGTCGAGGTTGAAGAAGATCTTATCTCTTGTTGAGGTTAAAGCTCGAAGGAGATCTTATCTTCAGCTGAGGTTGAAGATCTTATCTCCTATACCAGAAGCCCTCTATCTAGCTTAAAAAAAGAGTGTAGCTTAATCTTTTCCTGTTATAGTTCACAAAAGATAGGAATGTTAAAATAAAAATTCTTTATTGAAAAGTGGCTAACGATATTGCACATTGCAAGTTTTTAAAATTTTAATGTTGACATTATGTAGCTCCTCTATATCTTTTCCTATCGAAATCTCCCGACCATGGTGTTGATGCTTCCACGCAGGGATTGGTTTCCTTAAGACCCTTCCCCCCGGGTCTCCCCCAATTGCGGAAGAGCCCTCGGTTGCTCTCCTTTCCTCTCGGATCGATATTGCAGGAATCAGTCCAAACGACCCCGCCTAACCAGTTCTTCAATTTCATCCCAAAGCTAAAAATATTCTTCAATATCATGACTGTGATCACGATGATACAAACAATACTTGCTTCGATTGCGCTTGTTTGGAGGAGATCATAATTCTTCTGATCTTGGTAGCTGATTCTTAATTTCCATCAGAACTTAAGTTTTAGGAGCATTGGGGCATAGTTGTGAAACCTTCAGAGGGGAGAACCTCTTCGCACCCTTCTGTCGGGGCTTCTTTAACGATGAGCTCGAGGGGGAGTTCGCGCTTGCCTGTGCTCAAGGAGAGTCCATGAGCGCAGCCGAACTTTCTTTGGCTCTTCTTTAATTACGGGCTTGCTAGATTCGCCCGCCTGCCACTCTCTCATGGCTTTATTATCCTTCAGCTTGAAGGCTTCCTTAGCTCGAGTGTAACCTTCTGCCCAGGCCAGCATGTCGGCGAAGTTCTTAGGATACTTCTTCTCCAAGGAGAAAAATAGATCATTCTTCTGGAGACCACCCTTTAGTGCGGCCATTGCAATAGACTGGTCCAAGTTACGGACCTCCACGGCAACAGCATTGAAATGATTGACGTAAGCTCGAATGGATTCTCCTTCCTTCTACTTGATGTTGATGAGGGAGTCCGAACCTCGCCTTGGATGTCGGCTGCTGACGAAATGAGCCGCAAACTGATGACTCATTTGATCAAACTCGGCTTAAGGCTCGAGTCTCAATTTCTTGCTGCTCCCTTTAGAGTTGAGGGAAAAGCTTGGCATAGAACGGCATCTGGTATGCCATGGAGCAGCATCATGGTCTGAAAGGCCTCGAGATGGTCCACCAAATCCGAGGTCTCGTCGTAGCTTTCAAACTAGAGATGCATGAAGTTCAGCGGAATGGGCTCCTGCATTATTTGGAGAGAGAAAGGAGGGTCAGTGCAGATGTCATCGATTTGAGCAGGAGCAGCATGACGGAGCTCCTCAATTTATCGATTCATTTTTTGAAGTTTTTTATCGAGATCTTCTCGATCATGAATCTCAAGGATTCTCTAGCTAAATAGTGGCAGGTATCTTTTGGGGATGGAGTCATGGTCTGAACAAGGACTGTCTGCCCTTTTCTTCCCCTTTCCAAGGGTCGTTTGATGACTACCCCAGGCGGACCGTCCCAACACTGGATCTTGATATTTCGATGAAGCTCTCTCCACTAGAATTGATGCTGGTAGTTGTTGTTGCTGCATGGCCTGCACTGCTTCGATGAGGCCTCTAACTTGCTGGATCAGCAGGTTGAACTACTCTGGATCCATCATTATTACTGATGGAAGAGGTTGCGGTGCTTGTGAAGCAGGCGGATTTGACTCAAATTTGGAAGTAGAGGTGGTGGATCTTTGAGTGGTCATCTTCTTCGGAGGCATTTTGAGGTCGAGGGAGAGAATGGAGATGACTCTTGAAGGAGAAAGCTCACAGGATCGATTGAGCACTCCTTTTAGAATAAGGGCTCAGGGTCCTTCCTCTATGCCAATCCTGTTGGTGTGGAATCTAATTGACACTGGATCTGGCTAGAGTTGGAGAAGCCGAGGTCACCATCAGGAACTACAAAAGAAGTTCAAATCAGAGGAGAGGTAGCTCCGGCAGGACCTTCCGACGGTCAAGTCAGCTCTTCCAACCAATAGAAATAGAATGCTTGATAGAGAAAGTAGCAGAGTGTTGAGATGGAGGAGAGAGCTTCAAGTTTCATTAATTTCAAAGAAGTTCAAACTCCTTCAAGGTTATTTATGCGTAAGTGGGTTCATGCTATGTAGATTGCTGGATCCGCATAGGCGTGGAAGCCCTTCCAGGCAACTGCATGGAGTTCGGTTGAAAGGGGTTTGAAAGTCCACTGGAGAAATCCTAAAGAAAGTCTGTTGGAGGAATTCGGAAGGAGGTCTACTGGAAGGATTCGGAAGCAGTTTGACTGATGGAGAAGTCTAGTTGAGAGTGAAGTTCGGAAGGAGTCTGGCTGATGGAGGAGTCCGGCTGAAGGAGAAGTTCAAAAAACTCACGGTCGGGGAAGGTCGGCTAGAGGAATGTCAAAAGGAGCCTGCCTAGGATGGAAAGTCCAGCTAAAGGAATTTGGCTAATGGAGAAGTTGCGATTGAAGCTCTTCTGCGATTACAAGCTGTATTTGGCTGAACTGTTGGGAAACATGCAGGGTTTCATGCATAGATTTCAAAACTTTTTCGAAATATAGAGTAGCAGAAGACATAGATTAAACTATTTAATCTACAACATGCATGTAATCAAATTACAAAACTCTATATCAAGAATCTATAACATGTTATGATGCAAATATAAATCTAAAATTAAATTAATCATAAGTGGTATTGAGCATATCAATACCAAGATCTAGAATAATTCTAGATCTAATCTTAGATCACATCTAGGTCACCAAGAGATTAGATCTCCTATCTTTGCATGAGTCAAGAACTCCGTGGTTGAATCCATTGTTGTCTTTGGAACCGCACAAGCATCCGACCTCTACAGACGATCCACACGAGCCTGCAACATAGATTGAAGGTTCGTCGAACGAAGATCCGCTCGAAGTGCTAGCTTCTCGCAGATCCCTCTTGATAGTTAATCAAATACATGTTCTTCGAATCTCTTGGACACTCTAAGAGATGAAGAACATGAGGAGGAATAAGGAAGAAATCCAACCCTTGGATCTTCCATTAATCAAAAATAAATATATATGAAAAAACTCTAGGAGAAGATAAATCTTCTCCTTCAGGACATCAATGGTTGATGTCCTGAAAATATCTATTATGCTAGGTTTAGAGGAGACCTTCTCCTTTGGATTTTTTTTTAATTTTTAGATATCACACCCTCAGATTTTTTTCATAAAAATCTCATAAATAAAATTGCGAAGAAGGGCTCTCAAGGAAACCCTAAGAGAAGATCTTCTTCTCTTCTTCTTCTCACATCAGGATATGATCAGATCATGTCCAAAAATGATCACCATGCCCCAACACCTTGGAGCATAGATCCCATGTCCTCTTCCTCTCTCTCTCTCAAAACTTTATCATATAAAAATCACATAAAATAATGAAGAAGAAGATACTCAAAAGAAAACAAACAGAAGATAATCTTCTCTTACCTTTGTGCCTTCATGACATCAACGATTGACGTCTAGATGAAGACCTTTTCTCTAAGGATCTTGGCACCATCTTTCCTCAAGCCCTTCCTCTCTCTCTCTTATATTTTTATCATATAAAAATCATAAATAAAATAGAAAGAGAGAAATATAAAAGAAAAATATAAGAGAAGATAATCTTCTCTTACCTTATCTCTTCAAGACATCAACCTTTGATGTCTTAATTGAGGGCTCTTCTCCATGAATCTTGGTATCACAAATCCTTCATGTGTTCTCCTCCTTTTCCTCTAATTTTTTGTTATTTTTTTAGGATTTTTCACATCCTCTATGGTCAAAGAAAGAGGCAACCCCTTTATATTGCAAAACTAGGTCAAAACCTAGTCAAAGGAGGACTTCTATGGGGCGTCCAACTCTTGGATGCCCCTCCCTTGATTTTTGGTGTGTGAAATAGAAAACCAATACCCTAAAAAAAGGAGAAAGGGTAGAAATAATATTGGAGGCATGGGGAAAGTGGGTGTACAAGAGGAGGGAAGAGTTTAGGTCAAAGAGGACTCTTCCAAGTAGGAAATAATTTCCATCTTCCTTCTAATTTTGACCAAATAAAATTTAAATCTAATTCCTGAGATAATGGGGTGTGAAAAATCATTTCTTAGGTGTGAAAATCATAAAAAAAAATTTGAAATTAAAATATAGTGTGGGCTTTCTTAGGCGCAAGTGAAAGAGAGAGAATCCCAGTTCAACTGGGACTCCTCTTGTTTGATTAGGTCAAAATTATTTTAAATATAATTTAAATCTTATTTAAACTAGATTAAATATAATTTAATTAAGAATAATCCTAGTCCAACTAGAAGTCTAATTAAATTAGATTAAATTAAAATTTAAATTTGATTTAAATCCTAAATCAATTAGGTACATCTAAGTCCTAGTTAAACAACGAATTGTTCTTCCCTTGCAATTGACTTATCCAATAAATCAATTAGACTTAATCTAATTAAATTTAAATTAATTTTAATTAAATTTAATTTAATTAGACTTGATCTCAGCCTGATTGCTCAATCAAATTGAGCCAATTAGTAATCTAATTTCTAATCGATCCTCCTGCAATACTTGCATTAGGTCAAACATCAATCGCATTGAATATTTGACCTTGAAATGATTCTCAATTATCAATTAACCATCTGATCAGATTACAAGCTCTAATGTGTATAACCTCATAGATTTGAATCTAAGTTGGTAGCATAGAAATCAATTCTTGTACCAATCGAAGTTACCATCTAGCAATGGTTCCCAATGTCCAGATTGATCGAATGTATGCAAAGCAACATTCTTAGAATCCTGGCCCATGGTTATCATATAATTTATTCCTTTGACCAATAATGCTCAAGATGACTTCGAGTATGCTGTCAGCACTCATACAAGTTATCGCTATTGTGTTTCAAAATTTTACAAATCCCATGACACCTCATGAGGATTACCCAGGCCTAGGTTTTGCTAAATTGAAACACAGTGAGATATTCTCTTTCTAAAGTTATTCAAGAGTGGTCAATCCTATCTTGACTCGCACACCAACTCTACAAGTACTTGACTGTACCCAAAAATCTTTCATCATCTATATTAAAAATATAGACAGTCCAGCATCAAAGTACAGTGAGTTGCTTCCAAGTCATCATGGCGATCTCAGATCCGAGGGACACTTATACCCATTAGTCTTAGCTAGCTACTCTTGACAGTAGAGTGCTACATTAATCATGTTTAGTATAGATGTACTCCTACATCTCATGTGGATGTCATACCAGTATCTTCATATCACTTGGTTACGAGGACAACCAACGCATATGGCATACAGCGACCTATACTCGATAAGTTATCATCTTTATTAATAACTTATCATTTGATCGTGAATAATTTAAGAACCATCCTATAAATCCTTCTTTATCGATTGATTATGGTTCTAAGGATTTTATCATAATTTAGGAGTTTATTTAAGAAAAATAGAACTTTTATGATGAAACAGCCAAATTACTATTATTATTAGATAATTCATATACTAATTCCAATCATCTACTACTTAGATGATTGGCTTTAGGACATATTTTCCAACATGAACATCAGGCCGAACTTCGATGGGAGCGGGGTTTACCCCCAACAAGCACCTTGATGCTCGGATGGCTAATTCACCTAATCCTTAGGCTTGGAGAAGGGGGAGAAGAGGAGGGAGAGGAGGCATGGAGGAGAGAGAGAGATAGATAGAGCCTAAGCATAGACTATGGAATTGCTAAACTTCTTTGGCCTAGGTTTCTATTTATAGACTAAATAGGATTTCTTAGAGTCCTAGGGCTTTAAGCAATTGACCAGGTCAATTTTCTTAAAGCAAAAGGACTCCTCCTAATGAAGGAACCAGATCTAGGGTTTTATAGGTAGATCTAGAAAACTTTTTCAAGATCTTATAGCGAAAGACTTAAATAAATTAAATATTTATTTAAATAAATATGTAAATATCTAGATCTCAAATCTATTACATGATCAAGGTATGATATTAAATTAAAAATTAAAATCAAATAAGAAAATAAAAGGTTGATCAAATCAACCTAGATCTACACTACATCAAATGCAGGTATGAAGTTAATAGATCAGATCTATTATCGGAGTAAGTTAGACATTCTAACTTATTGATCCAGGCTTGAGAATGAAGTCATGAGTCGCACATGCATCCGACCTCTAGGAGTTGTCTACACAAGCCTATGATCTCTGATCTGAAGTTCGATGCAGAAAATCAGCACAGCATGCTAGTACTATGCTGATCCTTCTTCAAAGGTCGATTCGATGCTCCATTCTTCAAAATTTAGACTCTCCAAAATATGAAAAGGAACATAAGAGTTTACTGATCTAAGACTTTCTTAGAAAAACTCAAAAAAAGAGAGGAGAGATTGAAAATAAAACAGCCCTAGAAGAAGACCCTCTTCTTCTTCTCTTTTCTCTCATCTAGATACCTAGTTTGGTGCCTATAGAACCCCTGTGCCCAAAGACCCACTTCCTATAATTTTTGCACACCCCAAACCTCTCTCAAAGCTTTATATTTTATAAAAAAATTAGAATAAAATTCATCCAATAAATAGAGAAAAAGAAGAGTCTAAGTTAGATCAAAATTCTAGACTAGGAATATCCAAATATGGAAAGTTGTTGGGGTGCCCAAGAGTTGGGCACCTCCTCCATAATTATTGGCATGGACCAGCAAGGGAGGGTGCACAAAAAAGGAGATTATTTTCATGTAATAAGAGAATAATTAATTAAAAGAGGAGGCGGCACTCAAGGGAAGGGGTTTTGGACAACAAGGATTCTATCTCATAGAATTCTAAGCAAAACTAACTCCTCTTTTGACTTGGTCTTCCAACAAATTGCCTTATGAGAAAAGGAGGAGAGAAAGAGGGCATGAGAAGCCATGGGAGTGGAGAATTTTTACATAAAAAATAAAACAAAAAGGATATGGGGCGTGAGGATTAAGTGGCGTAAGTGATAGGGAGTCCTAGTCACACTAGAACTCCTATTTTGACTTGGTCAAATAAGATCTTTTAACCAAATAAAATCAAGATTAAACCAATCTAATTAAATAAGGCTTTAATCCATTTAAGGATTTAATTAAATTAAATTAAATTTGATTTAATTTTAATTTATTTTCTAATCAAATTAAAAAATTGGGTTAATTCGAATCCTAGTTAGACTAGGACTAGTTCTTTCTTGTACTTAGCTTATCCAATAAATCAATTAGACTTGATCTAATCAAGTCCAAACTAAATTTAATTAAATTATATTTAATTAAACTTAATCTCAACCTATTGACTTAATCAAATTAAGCTAATTAGTAATCTAATTGCTAATCGATCCTCCTACAATACTTGTACTAGGTTAAACAATAATCGTATTGATTGTTTAAACCTAGAACGATTCTTAATCGTTGATCAACCATCCGATCAGATCATGAGCTCTAATGTGTGTAACCTCATAGGTCCAAACCTAAGTCGATAGAATAGAAATAAATTTTTATATCACTCAAAGTGACCATCTAGTAATGATATCTGATGGTTGGATAGGTCGAAGGTGTAGAACACCATCTTTAGAACCCATGCAGATATAGTTTTCATATAATTTATCCCCTTGACCTTAATGCTCATAAGACACCTCAAAGTTTAACTATCAACTCTGATCAGGTTATCCATATTGTATTTCAAAATATCAAATCCATCCGATGCATTATCCTGGCCAAAGTTTTGCTATATTAAAATATAGTGATATATTCTTCTCCAACTCTTGGTGTGGTCAATTTCATCTTGGTCACATTCTGACATTGCAAGTACTTGGCTGTGCCCAAAAGCCTTTCATTGCTGAATTAAAAATTTAGTTAGTCCAGTACCAAAGCACAGTGAGTTGCTTGCAAGTCACTGAGATGATCTCAGGTCTAAGGAATACTTATACCTATATCCTATCAAAGATATTCTCAATAATAGAATGCTCTGTAGTTGATCACGTTCAATGATGATGTACCCATACATCTCACCTATATGCCATACCAGTATCTCCACACTCCTTGGTTAAAAGGACAATCAATCTATATGACATATAGTGACCTATGCTCGATAGACGTTGTTGTCCTAATTAACAGCCTATCATTTGATCATTGTTGGTGCAGAATCTGGTTGACATCGAATCAAGCTAGAGTTTGGAAAGAAGAGGTTGCCGTCGGTAACCTACAAAATAAAGTTCCATCCAGAGTCGATGGTGGTGGCTTCGGTAGGATCCTCTGATGATCAAGTCAGCACTTCTGACCAACAGAAATGGAGTACTCAGAAAAGAACTCAGTAGAGTTTTGGAAAGAAGAAGAGAGCTTAGAAAAAATGTATCTGAAGGATCTCTTTTTATAGACGGAGCCTGTAACAGACTGATAGTGATAGTCATAATCATCCGATAGTGGGTCACTTAGGACCACATGGAATTTATTACGGAGAGCAGTATCGCCCATAGTAGACTGATAATGATAGCCATAACCGTCCGATAGTAGGATCGCCTGTAGCATACTGATAATGATAGACGTAACTATCCAATAGTGGGCCGCTCGGAGCTACGTGAAGTTTGTTATAGAGAGAGGTATTCATTATCATAATGTGCCCATTCGTTGAGATTTAATAGTCAAAGTTTGGAAAAAGTAGGCGTTGGTTGGTGAAAAGCTTTGACATATGTCAATTCCAGAGGAGTTCGGACTTCTAAAGAAAATACAGCTAGAGGGGATCATTCGGAAGGAATACTACTTAAAATCTAGAAGTAATCCACTGAAGGAATCCGAATGGAGAAGTCTAGAAGAAGTTTGACTGATAGAAAAGTTCGATTGATGGAGAAGTCTAGAAGAAGTTCGACTGGTGGAAAAGTTCGGCTGAAGGAGAAGTTTGGAAGGAGTTTGCCTCTTAGAGGAATCTGACTGAAGGAGAAGTTTAGAAGGAGTTTGGTTCCTAAAGGAATTCAACTGGAGGAGAAGTTTGGAAGAAGTTTGGCTCCTAAAGAAATTTGACTGAAGGAGAAGTCCAAAAGAAGTTCGGCTATTAGAGGAATCCGACTGAAGGAGAAGTTCGGAAGGAGTTCGGCTCTTGGAGGAATCCAAACTGAAGGAGAAGTTTGGAAGGAGTTTGGCTCCTAGAGAAATTCTACTGAAGGAGAAGTCCGGAAGGAGTTTGGCTGCTGGAAGAATTTGACTGAAGGAGAAGTTTGGAAGAAGTTCGACTGCTAAAGGAATCCGACTAAAGGAGAAGTTCGGAAGGAGTTCGACTCCTAGAGGAATCCAATCGAAGGAGAAGCCTGAAAAGAGTTTGACTCCTGGAGAATTCTCGATCGAAGCTCTTCTATGATTACCAATTATATTAGACTAAGCATCAGACTAGACTTGGGCAAGAGCGGGTTTTATCTCCAACACTAGTCCCCCCACTTTCGAGTTTGAAATTTGAAGAAAGGGAGTACAAAAAAGATGACTGTTGAAGTTCTTTTCTGGGCTCTGCATCCATTGAGGTTGAAGCTCGGGGGAGATCTTATCTTTGATTGAAGTTGAAGCTCGGAAAAGATTTTATCTTCAGTCAAGGTTGAAGGAGATCCTATCTTCTGTTGAGGTTGAAACTCGAGGGAGATCTTATCACCAACCGAGGTTGAAGGAGATCTTATCTCCTATTGAAGTTGAAGCTCAGAAGAGATCTTATCTCCAGCCGAGTTGGGGCCTCTTTTCTCACCTCGTCTAAAATGAACGAGGCCTTCAACATTGTTCACATTAAGACGAGGTTCTCCTCCTATTCCTAATGAGCTATAGGGGCACATAAGGGCCATTGTCGAAGCCTCTCTTCTCACCTTATCTAAAAAGAATAAGGCCTTCAACTTTATTCACATTAGGACAAGGTTCTCCTCCTATTCTTAATGGATTGTAGGGCACATTAGGACCATTGTCGGGGCCTCTCTTCTCACCTCATTCTAAAATGAACAAGGCCTTCGACTTTGTTCACATTAGGATGAGGTTCTCCTCCTATTTCTAATGGATTGTAGGGGCACATTAGGATTGTTGTCGGGGCTTCTCCCTCATTCTTGCGGACTTTGTTGTTAGGATGAGGTTCTCCTCTTGGTCCTAACGGCTGTTAAGAGCACATTAGGGTCATTGTTAGGGCCTCTTCCCTCATCTCGTCTAAAATGAATGAGTCCTTCGACTTTTTCTTAGGATAAGGTTCTCCTTCTATTCCTAATAGATTGTAGGGGCACATTAGGGCCATTGTCGGAGCCTCTCCTCTCATCTCGTCTAAAATGAATGAGGCCTTCGACTTTGCTCGTGTTAGGATGAGGTTCTCCTCCTATTCCTAATGGACTGTAGAGGCACATTAGGGCCGTTGTCTAGGCATCTCCCCTCACCTCGTCTAAAATGAATGAGACCTTCGACTTTGCTCATGTTAGGATGAGGTTCTCCTTCTATTCCTAACGGACTGTAGGAGCACATTAGGGCTGCTATCGGGGTCTCTTCCCTCACCTCATCTAAAATGAACACGGCCTTTGAGTTTGCTCACGTTAAAATGAGGTTCTCCTCTTGTTCCTAATGGACTGAGCATAGATGAGTCTTGAGTTTATGGTGTAGAGACACCGAAAGCGAGAGTACGGGCACTCATTAGAGAATGAGGGCACTGAGCGTGACCACCTTGAGTAGTCATAAGAAAGTCTACCTTCTCGTCAATGACTGGCTTAAAGCTACAGTAGTGTATCTAGTTCTTTGACCTGAGGTGCATCGATAGTTCACCTTGAGGGTGTTATAGTTTGACTACATCATGACTCGGTCTCCTAGCCATCCAGAATCCTTAGGTGTATGTTGGCTATAGCATGTTCATTATAGGAATTGGATTGCACCAAGAGGGAATCTATCTACCTCGGTAGATAAGGAATAGCCCTATGATGATCATGAGAATCAAGTCCATAAGCCCATGGCCATGGTAGAGTGAAATGATAGAAAGAGTTGCTATTAAGGTTTTCACATCGGACTTGAATCGAATGATTAATTTATATGATGAAAATTAGGGTTTGACAAGTTCACCTTAATCCTAAACCGATCGAGGCTCAAGATAGAAGAACTTAATCACACATATAACTGCACCGAGAGGTTCATGTTTAGTTCTGATGGATTACCACCATATACTGCTAGGTGTCACTGGTGGATTTTGGGAGCAATTAGAATGATTTGGATGATCAATCATTCTAGTTGTCTGAATCAAAAATGTTCTAATCCATTGGAAGGTGTTTCAATAATGTCGATGATAAAGATCGCAACATATCTCATTACCATACAAAAGTGAACCTAACTAGATCATACAAATAAGGGTTTGGATCTGAATATCATCAATTGGACTAACCCAGTTCAATTGATTTGAATTAGATTCAATTAGGTTCAAGGAAATCGTGCTAGCACACGATTGAGCCTAAAGTTCTCATTCAACAATCTTTAAATGTTGTCTTGACTGAGCCAAATATGTTTGGACTCACTCAGGTATTTTTACTTAGTCTGACTGGAGCTTGTCCAAGTTAGAAAAGGATTGTCTTAATTTATGAGATAAATTTGAGACAACATCTGCCATTTTTCATTTTTATCTTTTGATTTTGGTCAAACGTTGACCTTTGACACTTAGACATCTACCCATGTGTCATGCACCCATAGGAGAATAGATGGAGATTTGTCCCTCTACTAGAAAGAGGAAAGAAGGGGGTGCATGTCTAGGAAGGCGTGCGCCCAAGGATAATGATGCCTGGAGTCCCATATAGATGGGACTCCAGGTTGCTTCATGGAATAAACTTAGGTGGCGCCTAAGACTCTACTTTGACCAGTCTTGGCACCACCTAAGGATGTTGGAGAGGGGCTCTCATCTGATTGGATCAGGTGATGTCATTCCACCAATCAAATTTAGATCTAATTGCACGAAGAGATATGATTGGCTGGGATGATGTGGCACTGCATGGCACAGTTAGGTCCATATAAACCCTATTTGCGCCTAGGTTTTGAGAGGTTCTCTCCTTGCCCATGCCACATAGCCATCTCCCTCTCTCCTCCATGCCTACCTCTGATCTTCTCTCTCCTCTCCATGTCCAAGGAGCTTTGGGCTTCAGTTTGGTGCAATCCAGGCAAGAGAAAGGCGACAAGAAAGGAAGAAGATAGCACTACTGCAAGAGACGACATCGGATCTTCAAAAGTTATTTTGAAGACCTTCAAGATCAGATCCAGATCTGATCTTTGGAGAAAAGATTAAAAAAGAGAAGATATCCAAATCCTGCCTTAGTGGATATCGGTAGAGGCCAGGCGATTGCATGGCTACATCTAGAACCTCAGGCAATCAGCTGGATCATCATAGGATAATAAGATTACCCAAGAATAAGGTATAAATTAAATCTAATTTATTTTATTTTATTTTATTTTATTAGATTTATTAAATTAAATTTAAAAAGTATTAGATCTAATTTAGATCTAAGAAAAAAATTTTTGAAATATTTCTCTTAGTCAAATCAGATTTGAACAACCTGACTCGGAAAATAGATTTTCTCCTTCAACTGGAATCAGAGCCAGATTCCTATAAATAATTTAGATCTAATTTTAAATTAATTTTTATCTAATAATTAGATGATTTCATAGATCACATAAGATGTGATTAAATCTAAAATTAAATAATTTAGATATAAGTTCTACAAGATGCATGACTAGTTGTAGAATAGAATAGTTCTATGTATAGTCTTGCATGACCATAATTTAATTTGATTAAGTTATAATTTTTAGATTAATTTATTTACTATTTTTTAATATTATAAATATTATAATAAAATTTAAAAAATAAAAAATAAAGTTATTTAATTTTTGTTCATATGAGATATGATGAATGCATGTTTAGACTAGTTGTAGAATAGTTCTACATAATTATCTAGTATAGAATTTATTTTGATAAGATTAATTTAAATTTAATTTTTTAGATGATTATGAGATAATTTAGATCTAAAAAATATGCATGATATGATATATGAGATGTATGCAAAACATGTTTATAGTTAGATCAATTTTATATATGAGATATATGATGTAAATCTAACTAGTTTTGTAGTTTTTATATTTTTAATTAAAGTGTTCTCCTTAGCCGTCCGATCATAAGAACAAAGTAGGATTTAAATGCCTTCTCCTTCCATTTGATCAGGTGTTCTTATGATGTGTAGGGGTGTTGCGTGTTTGTCCTTAAATCCTGCAAAATATTAGATCCTGAAATCCTAGAATTTTATTTACATATTTTATTTGTAAATCCTAAACTTAATTAAGAATTAAGATTATGAAATATATTAAGTCTAAAAATTAAAAATTTTTAGATTTAAGACATATTCATAAAATTAGGTTCGAGTTGGGTAGCTCAATTAGGTCTAAGCGGTTGATCAAACCGAATCAAGAGTTGGTTAGATGGGATCAAGAGTGTTTAAATTGACCAGCCTAATAGGATTAAGTTTGGGTCAAGATTGAATCACATGAGTGATCGATCAAGCTAAGACCTAATTAGGCCCAATGATTAGAGTCTAGATTGTTGGCTAACTCGATTAGTTTTGGCTCAACAATTTGGTGTCTAAGGTAAGTTTGACAGATATGATCGACTAATTTTTAATTAGGAGCTACTCGACTCGAATACCTTCTTATCGAGTTAATGGCATATCCCTTCCACCAATCTCACTTACCTGACCATATTTGTTGGCTCAGTCCTGATCTAACGTGGTCAATAATCTGAGCTAACCCATGCCACTAGGTTAGTCATAATTGTTATGACTATATCAAGTCTAGTTTAATGAGACCTAAATCAAATCATCCTAAGAAAAGATTAAGTCTAAGGTCTTCCACCATTGTAGATGTGCAGGTCCTTTCCGGGATTGATTGTTCTCGACTGGTTAGAGTGATTCAGTTGCATCGAAAAGATGCAACCATATATATTAGGCATTGGATGCTATAGGCTGGAGGATAAATTGAGCTCAATATTTTGGATATGGTGAGAGACCCAATTAGGAATCCAATCTGTGCAAATGGTGGGTCCGACTTAACTAAGGATTAGATCAATATTTCAGGCAGGGTGAGATTCATGAATTAGAGATCAAGTTTGGACGCACCATGATTAGAGAATCATTGAACAAGAGTTGTTCACTCATTGGCTAACCCATCATCAATAACTGTTAGGTGAGGTGATGAGTTAGTTGGTGGGATCGCACCATCCACTAAAAATCATTAATCGTGAAGATTTTCGCATCTCTACAAAGGGAGTGTAGGGATCCGAGAAAATAGTGGAAGCTAATTTATTTAAAAATAAATTTTTTAAATAAATTGGTCAAGTCTTAATTACAATATCTAACTAGAAACTTTGACTCTCTATAGAAAAATATTTTTGTCCAACCCACTAGCACGTATTCTGGACACCCATAGACTGACTGGACCCAATTACAAGAATTGGCTCCAAAACTTCAAAATCATTTTGGGTTTTGAGAAGTTAACTCATGTATTAGACCAGGACCCCCCATCTTACTAGCTCATCCATCTGCTGAATAGAGAGCTTTTCTTGATAAGTGGATGGACGAAGATAACAAGGCAAGATACTATATGTTGGGCTCGATGTCTGATGAGCTTCAGTACCAACATGAAGATATCAAGACTACCCGCCAAATGTT
This sequence comes from Cocos nucifera, assembly GCA_006176705.1. Lineage (NCBI taxonomy): Eukaryota > Viridiplantae > Streptophyta > Magnoliopsida > Arecales > Arecaceae > Cocos > Cocos nucifera. The sequence continues at coordinate 28,882 of QRFJ01001651.1, forward strand.
GGCTCACCTATAAGAGATGTTTGGTGAACAGAGTCGCGTAGCCAAGTATCAACTCACTAAATGATGGTTCAATGCTAAAATGCATGATGGACAGTCAGTCCAAGATCATTGTCTGATGATGATCAAGAATTTAGAAGAACTTAAGAAGCTTGGTGTGAAGCTGGACCTAGATCTGTAGAATGATATAATTCTACAATCCTTGACTGATGCATATGGGCAGTTCATCATGAACTACCATATGCATAAACTTCAAAATTCTTTGGTCGAGCTTATGAACTTGCTGGTTACTGCTAAGCTTTCTATGAAAAGTTCTAAAGGCTCAGTGCTTGCTATGGAATGAACTTCTTCCAAGAGAAAGTCTTTTAGAAAGAAGAAAAGTCTATGAAAAGGTGAAAGATGGAAGGAGGTAAGAAGAAAAAGGCAGAACTGAAGAAGAAGGCCACTAACAAAGGAAAGTGTTTCCATTGTAATATTGACGGCCACTGAAAGTAGAACTGTCCTACTTACTTGGCCATTCTGAAGAATAAAAAAGACACAAATCCTTCTGGAGGTATGCTCGTTATTGAGTCTAACCTTACGATTTCTTCTGCATCCAATTGGATGCTTGACTCTGATTCTAATGCTCATTTGTGCACTTACATGAAGGATCTTAAGGATAGTAGGAGGCTGAGGGATGGTAAGATGATCCTACGCATCAAAAATGGAGCAAGAGTTACTACTATGGTCGTGGGAATATACGCTCTTCAACTACCATCTGGTTTAGACTTAGTATTAAAGGATTGTTATTTTGTGCCTGCAGCAAATAAGAATTTGATTTCTGTTTTATGTTTAGCACAAGAATGCTATGTAATTAGTTTTCTTAAGGACTATTGTAACATTCTTTTTGAAAGAAATAAAATTGCAAGTGGTTTTCTTATTAACGATCTTTACCAGTTACATATTGATGTATCTATTTTTAATATCAAGTAAAATGTGAATGCCATAAAACCAAAATGACCTAGGGATAGTCCAAATGATAGGTATCTATGGAACCTAAGATTAGATCATATAGCAAAAGATTGGGTTAACAAATTGGATAAAATTGGGCTATTGAGTCTATTGACTTTTCAGTCATATCCAATTTGTGAATCGAATCTTCATGGCAAAATGATTAAGCTCCCTTTTATAGGACATGGGAAAGGGCTACAGATCTTCTTGCCCTAGTACATACTGATGTGTATGGCCCATTTGATGTACCAACTAGAGGCAACTTTGTCTACTTCATAACTTTTACCGATGATTTATCTCGGTATGGGTATGTGTATCTTATGAGACACAAGTCTGAAGCTTTTGAAAAATTCAAAGAATTCAGACATAAAGTAAAAAAGCAAACTGAAAAATCCATTAAGATTCTTCGATCAGACCGAGGAGGTGAATACCTTAGTTGGAAATTTCTGAACTATCTCAAGAAAAATGGCACAATCTCTCAGTAGTCTCCACCTAAAACACCTCAACTCAATGGGGTCTTAGAATGAAGGAATCGGATCCTATTAGATATGGTCCAATCCATGATGAGCTTCACAAATCTTCCTGATTTTCTTTAGGGATACAGTCTGTTAACTATAATATACTTATTGAATAGGGTTTCATCTAAAATCATTCCTACCACACCATATGAAATATAGAATGGTAAGAAACTAAGTCTGAGTCATCTCAGAATTTGGGATTGTCTGGCTTATATCAAAAGATAACAAGTGGACAAGTTACACTATAGATTCTTTAGAGCTCGATTTATAGGATTTCCTTAAGAGTCATTAGGATATTATTTCTACATTCCAGAATATCACAATGTGATTATGAGTCGACATGCCATCTTTCTTGAAAAATAATTTATTCAAAATAGCGGCATTGAAAAGCAGATCAAGCTTGAGGAGAAAGTCTCATAAGAGCAATGAGCTAAGGACCAAATTGAAGGAAAATCCTGATTTTTCGGTCTAGATTCGTTCAGATCTGATCAGATCAAGAGATATATTTCAAAAAATTTTCTCTTTGATCTATATCAGATCTAAAATATTTCAAATCTAATTCTTATTATTTTAATAAATAAAATAAAATAAGAATAAATTAAATCAAATTTAATTTATCTGATTTGGGTAATCCTATTATCCTGTTGATGATCCTGTTTGCAGCGGAAGGTTCTGGATCTAGCCATGCAAGCGCCTGGCCTCTACCGGTATCCACTTAGGCTGGATCTAGAGATCCTCTTCTTCTCTATCACGTCTCCAAAAATCAGATCTGGATCTGATCTGGAGGATCTTCAAAACTCCTTTTGAAGATCAGCAGTCGTCCTTTTGCAGCAGCGCAGCCTTCTTGCTTTTGATTGCCTTTCTCTTGCCTAAATCGCACCAACCAATGATCCAAACACTTTGGACGTGGAGAGGAGAGGGAGAAGAAGGTTTGGCATGGAGGAGAGGAGGAGAGACAGCCTTGGGGCATGGGGAAACTCTGATCTCAATCTCATGTCACAATCTGAGTTGGGTACAGGGTCTTATTTATAGACTAGCTGTGATCCAACTCCTCTTCTTCCCAACCAATCACAACCCTTTGTGAAATCAGATCTAAATCTGATTGGTGGGAATAGAGTCCCCTGGATTCCTCCTTAGAGGGCACCTAAGATCAGTCAAAGTTGGTTCTTAGAAGAACTCTAATTGGAATCCAAAAAGGAGATGGAGTCCTTGTCCAACAAGGACTCCTAGGCGCCTCCAACTTGGGCACATGCCTAGGGTGGCGTGCACCCTTCTCCTTGCCAGGTTCTGGCAGGGGGACAGGCCCCCACCAGCTCTCCAATAGGTGCATGACATGTGGTCAAAAGTCAAAGTGTCAATGGTCAACGTTTGACCAGTCAAAGGTAGACTTTTGACCAAAGTCAAAGAACAAGAAATGGCAGGTGACCAAAAATGGCAGGTAATGTCTTATAAAATAAGACAACCTATTCTGACTTGGACAACCTCCAGTCAGACCATATGAAGGCCTCTGATTGAGCACAAACTCCTTTGGCTCAGACAGGACAACTTATTTATGATAGCAAAAGAAGAACGTTAGGTTCAATCGAGTGCTAGCACGATTTCTTGAACCTAATTGAATCTCATTCAGATCAATTGAACTAGATCAGTTCAATTGATGATCACCAGATTCAAACCCTTGTTTGTGTGACCCAGTTAGGTTCAGTTCTATATGGTAATGGGATATGTCATGATCTCTATCATCGACATCATCGAAACTCCTTTCGATGGATCAGAACTCTTCTGATTCGAACAGCTAGAATGATCGATCATCTAAATCATTCTAATTGCTCCCAAAATCCACCAGTGACACCTAGCAGTATATGGTGGCAACCCATCAGAGCTGAATGCGAACCTCTTGGTGCAGCTACCTGTGTGATTCAGTTCTTCTATCTTGAGCCCCGATCAGATTAGGGTTAAGGTGAACTCGTCAAACCCTAGTCTCTGTCATATGATGTAATCATTCGATTCAAGTCCGATGTGAAAATCTAAATAGAAACTCTTTCTATTATTTCACTCTACCATGGCCATGGATTTCTGGACTTGATTCTCATGATCATCATAGGGCTGCTCCTCTACCACCGAGGTAGATAGATTCCATCTTGATGCCATCCAGTTCCTACAATGAACATGCTATAGCCAACATACACCTCAGGGTTCCATATGGCTAGGAGACCGAGTAATGGTGTAGTCAAACTATAACACCCTCAAGGTGAACTGCCGATGCACCTCAGGTCAAAGAACCAGACACACTACTGCAGCATCGAGTCAGTCATGGACGAGAAGGTAGACTCCCTAATGACTACTCAAGGTGGTCACGCTCAGTGCCCTCGTTCTCTAACGAGATCTATACTCTCGCTTCGGTGTCTCCACACCATAGACTCAAGACTCATCTACTAAAGAGAAGTGATTGTAAGCATTTTATGAGTTAACAATGATTATTCATGTCTTAAATTTTCAACTATTGAAAATATGAATTATCATTACCATTAACTCAAAGGATGTATCACAGACACTAAATACATATATGTGATAGAAAATAACCCATTTTATTGATATTAGTCAAAATTATAATTTTGCCCCTAGAAGTGTATTACAAGTGTTAGCCAATTTTGGCTTCTAGGGCACATATATCTAACACAAATGGAACCAAATCAAGTTGAGCCAGTACAATCACTACCTCCTCTACCTCGTAGATCGAAAAGGATTTTTCATCCCCCTAAGAGTTACTTGGTACTATTTTAGAAGAAATAGAGAAAATATTTTTCGTAGGTAATGGGGTTCATGGTGATGATCCCAAAACCTATGACGAGATGATATCGGATATTGACTTCGAGAAATGGTTAGAGGCAATGAGGTCAGAAATTCACTCAATGTACTCAAACCAAGTTTGAACCTTGGTAGATCCACTAGAAGGTATAGTACCTATTAGATTTAAATGGACCTACAAGAGAAAGCTTGGTGTAGATAAGAATGTAGAGACATTCAAAGCTAGATTAGTGGCAAAAGGGTATAGTTAACACGAAGGCATTGACTATCAGGATACCTTTTTGCTAGTAGTTAAGCTAAAATTCATCCGCACATTGCTTGTTATTGCAGCCTATTTCGATTATGAAATATGAAAAATGGACATGAAAATGGTGTTCTTAAATGGATACCTTGAGGAAGATATCTATATGGAACAGCCACTAGGTTTCACATCTAGTGATTCTGATCATAAGGTATGCAAGCTGCAAAGATCCATATATGGACTTAAGCAAGCATCTCGGAGCTAGAATACTCATTTTAATGATGTGATCAAATTATTTGATTTCATCAAGAATGAGGAGAAACTATGTATCTTTAAAAAGGCAGTGGGAGTGCTATTATCTTTCTCATATTGTATGTGGATGATATCCTTCTTATTGAAAATGATATTCCCATGTTGACCACAGTTAAAAAATGGTTATCCAAAGAACACTGGACTTCTGTGAAATATATCCTTAAGTACTTGAGAAGAACTAAGGATATATTATTGATTTTTGGTAATGGAGAACTCTAAGTCCAGGGATATACAGACTTGAATTTTATGTCCGATATAGATGATCGAAAGTCGACATCTGAGAATCTATTTGTGTGTAATGGTGGAGCTATCAGTTGGAAGAGTTTCAAGCAAATAGTGATAGCAGATTTCGCTATGAAAGTAGAATACATCCCTGCATCAGAAGCTGCGAAGGTGGCATTCTGGTATAAGAAGTTTGCCATAGAGATCGAAGTGATGCCATTAGATGTCATTCCTCTATACTGCGACAACAATGGTGCCATAGCCCTTGCTAAGGAGCTAAGGTCTCATCAGAAATTCAAGCACATCGAGCGGCGATACCACCTCATCCATGATTATCTCAAGAAAGGTTACATCGAGGTCAAGAGAGTCGACTATGCAGACAACGTGGCAAACCCACTCACAAAGCTATTAGGCCAGCAAAAGATCAAAGCCCACCTTAAGAAGATGAGACTTAGATTTGTAGCCAATTAGCTTTAGATCAAGTGGGAGTTTGTTAGATATGTGTGCCCTAGAAGCCAAAATTGACTGACATTTGTTATACACTTCTAAGGATAAAATTATAATTTTGACTATAAATAATAAAATAGATTATTTTCTATCACAATGTGTATCTAGTGTCTGTGATACATCCCTTGAGTTAATGGCAATGATAATTCTTATTTTCAAGAGTTGAAAATTTAAGACATAAATTTTCATTATTAACTCATAAAATGCTCCCAACCGTAGGATCATCATGAGGATGGTGATTGATCTGGAAGGTTAGTGTACAATCACTTCTTTATAGTAGATGAGTCTTGAGTCTATGGTGTAGTGACATCGAAAGCAAGAGTACAGGTACTCGTTAGAGAACGAGGGCACTGAGTGTGACCACCTCGAGCAGTCATAAGAAAATCTATCTTCTCATCAATGACTGGCTCAAAGCTATAGTAGTGTGTCTGGTTCTTTGATCTGAGGTGCATCGACAGTTCACCTTGAGGGTGTTATAGTTTGACTACACCATGACTCGATCTCCTAGCCATCCAAAATCCTGAGGTGTATGTTGGCTATAGCATGTTCATTATAGGAATTGGATTGCACCAAGAGAAAATCTATCTACCTCGGTAAATGAGGAGCAGCCCTATGATGATCATGAGAATCAAGTCCATAAGCCCATGGCCATGGCAGAGTGAAATGATAGAAAGAATTTCTATTAAGGTTTTCACATCAGACTTGAATCGAATGATTAATTCATATGATGAAAATTAGAGTTTGATGAGTTCACCTTAACCCTAAATCGATCGAAGCTCAAGATAGAAGAACTTAATCACACATGTAACTGTACCAAGAGGTTCATTTTTAATTTTGATGGATTGCCACCATATACTGCTAGGTATCACTGATGGATTTTGGGAGCAATTAGAATGATTTGGATAATCGATCATTCTAGTTGTCTGAATCAGAAAAGTTTTGATCCTTTGGAAGGTGTTTCAATGATGTCGATGATAGAGATCGTAACATATCTCATTACCATACAGAATTGAACTTAACTGGATCACATAAACAAGGATTTAGATCTAGATATCATCAATTGGACTAATCCAATTCAATTGATTTGAATTAGATTCAATTAGGTTCAAGTCAGTCATGCTAGCACACGATTGAGCCTAAAGTTCTCCTTCAACAATCTTTAAATGTTGTCTCGACTGAGCCAAATATATTTGAGCTCACTCAGGTACCTTTACTTAGTCTGACTAGAACTTGTCCAGGTTAGAAAAGGATTGTCTTAATTTATGAGATAAATTTAAGACAACACCTATCATTTTTCATCATCTGCTAATTCTTGTCTTTCGACTTTGGTCAAATGTTGATCTCTGATACTTTGACATCTGTCCATGTGTCATGCATCCATAGGAGAGCAGATGGGGGTTTATCTCCCTGGTAGAAAGAGGAAAGAAGGGGGTGCATGCCTAAGGAGGTGTGCGCCCAAGGATAATGATGCCTGGAGTCCCATATAGATGGGACTTCAGGTTGCTTCATGGAATAAACTTAGGTGGTGCCTAAGACTCTACTTTGACTAGTCTTGGTGCCACCTAAGGATGTTGGAAAGGGGCTCTCATCTTATTGGATCAGGTGATGTCATCCCATCAATTAGATTTAGATCTGATTGCACAAAGAGATGTGATTGGTCGGGATGATGTGGCACTGTATGGCGCAGCAAGGTCTATATAAACCCTATATGCGCCTAGGTTTTGAGAGGTTCTCCCCTTGCCCATGCCACATAGCCATCTCCCTCTCTCCTCCATGCCTACCTCTGATCCTTTCTCTCCTCTCCATGCCCAAGGGGCTTTGGGCTTCGGTTTGGTGCAATCAAGGTAAGAGAAAGGCGACAAGAAACAAACGAAGGCAGCACTGCTACAAGAAATGATATCGGATCTTCAAAAGTTATTTTGAAGACCTTCAAGATTAGATCCAGATCTGATCTTTGGAAAAAAGATTGAGAAGAAGGAGATATCCAAATCCTACCCGAGTGGATAGCGATAGAGGCCAAACGATTGCGTTGCTACATTCAAAACCTCAGGCAATCAATAGGATCGTCATAGGATAATAAGACTACCCAAGAATAAGATATAAATTAAATCTAATTTAATTTATTTTATTTTATTAGATTCATCAAATTAGATCTAAAAAGTATTAGATTTGATTTAGATCTAAGAAAATTTTTTTTGAAATATTCTTCTTAGTCAAATCAGATTTGAACAAACCTGATCCAAAAAATAGGTTTTCCCCTTCACATTGGTCCTTAGTATTTCTCAAATACTTAAGGATGGTTTTAACCATCTTTTAGGGATTTTCTCTAGGATCAAACTGGTATTTACTCACCACTCCTAGTGAGTATGCCACATCTGATCTTATACATGTCATTGCATATATAATAGACCACACTGCCAAAGTATATGGAATTCTACTCATACGCTCTCTTTCTTCAGAAGTTGTCTGACAATCCTTCTTAGAAAAAAAAATTTCTTGGCCTATCGAAAGATAGCCCTTTTTGAAATTCTCCATGTTGAACCTCTTCAGCACAATTTTTATGTACGTGGACTAAGATATACCAAACATCCTTTTAGATCTATCCCTATAGATCTTCATCCCTAGGATGTAGGATGCTTCACCCAAGTCCTTCATGGAGAACTGTGATGACAACTAGACTTTTATTCCTTATAGTGGGGGGATATCATTTTCGATTAAGAGAATGTCATCCACATACAAAATAAGGAATACCACTATTAGACCATTTGCCCATTTGTAAATGCAGGATTCTTCTCCGTTCTTAATGAAGCCATACGTTTTGATCACTTTATCAAAATACATGTTCCAACTCTGAGATGCCTGCTTCAATCCATAAATGGATCTTTGAAGCTTGCACACCATGGACTCATCTATGGATGTGAATCCTTCAGGTTGTATCATATACACCTCTTCGGTCAGCTCTCCATTTAGAAAAGTTGTCTTCACATCCATCTGTCAGATCTCATAGTCCAGATGGGCAGCAATGGCAAGCATGATCCAAATGGACTTAAGTATTGCCACAGGGGAGAACGTCTCATCATAGTCAATACCATAACATTGACGGTATCCCTTGGCAATCAAACGGGCTTTATAAGTCTCCACCTTTCTATCTACGCCCTTCTTCCTTTTGAAGACCTATTTACACCCAATAGGTTTAACCCCTTCAGATTGGTCAACTAATGTCCATACTGTTAGATATATGTGCCCTAGAAGCCAGAATTGGCTGACACTTGTAATACACTTCTAGAGGCAAAATTATAATTTTGACTAAAATTAATAAAATAGATTATTTTCTATCACATATGTGTATTTAGTGTCTGTGATACATCCTTTGAGTTAATGGTAATGATAATTCATATTTTTAAGAGTTGAAAATTTAAGACATGAATAATCATTATTAACTCATAAAATGCTCCCGATCATAGGATCATCACGAGGATGATGATTGATCCGAAAGGTTGGTGTACAATCGCTTCTCTTTAGTAGATGAGTCTTGAGTCTACGGTGTGAAAACACCGAAGTGAGAGTACAAGTACTCGTTAGAGAATGAGGGCACTGAGCGTGACCACCTCGAGTAGTCATTAGGAAGTCTACCTTCTCGTCAATGACTAATTCGATATTGCAGTTGTGTGTCTGATTCTTTGACCTGAGATGCATTGGCAGTTCACCTTGAGAGTGTTATAGTTTGACTACACCATAACTCGATCTCCTAGCCATACGAAATCCTGAGGTGTATGTTGGCTATAGCATGTTCATTGTAGGAACTGGATTGCATCAAGATGGAATCTATCTACCTTGGTGGTAGAGGAGCAGCCCTATGATGATCATGAGAATCAAGTCCAGAAGCCCATGGCCATGGTAGAGTGAAATAATAGAAAGAGTTTCTATTTAGATTTTCACATCGGACTTGAATCGAATGATTACATCATATGACAGAGACTAGGGTTTGACGAGTTCACCTTAACCCTAATCTGATCGGGGCTCAAGATAGAAGAACTTAATCACACAGGTAGCTGCACCAAGAGGTTCACATTCAGCTCTGATGGGTTGCCACCATATACTGCTAGGTGTCACTGGTGGATTTTGGGAGCAATTAGAATGATTTAGATGATCGATCATTCTAGCTGTTCGAATCAGAAGAGTTCTGATCCATCGAAAGAAGTTTCGATGATGTTAATGATAGAGATCATGACATATTTTATTACCATACAGAACTGAACCTAACTAGATCACACAAATAAGGGTTTGAATCTGGTGATCATCAATTGAACTGATCCAGTTTAATTGATCTGAATGAGATTCAATTAGGTTCAAGAAAATCATGCTAGCACTCGATTGAACCTAACGTTCTTCTTTTACTATCATAAATAGTTATCCTTACTGAGCCAAAGGAGTTTGTGCTCATTCAGAGGCCTTCACCTGGTCTGACTGGAGCCTATCCAGGTTAGAAAAGGGTTGTCTTATTTTGTAAGATAAAACCTACCATTTTTGGTCATCTACCATTTCTCATCCTTTGACTTTGGTCAAAAGTTGACCTTTGACTGGTCAAATGTTGACCATTGATAGTTTGACTTCTGTCCATGTGTCACACACCTATTGGAGAGCTGGTGGGGGCTTGTCCCCCTGCCAGAACCTGGCAAGGAGGAGGGCGCATGCCACCCTTGGCATGTGCCCAAGTTGGAGGCACCCAGGAGTCCCTATTGGATAGGGACTCTATCTCCGTTTTGGATTCTGATTAGACTTCTCCTAAGAATCAAGTTTGACTAGTATTAGGTGCCATCTAAGGAGGAATCCAAGGGACTCTACTCCGACCAATCAAATTTAGATCTAATTTCATAAAGAATTATGATTGGTTGAGAAGAAGATGAGTTGGATCATGCATAGTCTATAAATAAGACCTTGCGCCCAACTCAAGAAGGATCTGAAATCAATTAAAAATTTTCCATGCCCCAAGGTTGTCTCCCTCCTCCTCCACACCAAGTCCATCTTCTTCCTCTCCTCTCCATTTCCAAAGGTGTTTGGGATCCAAGTTGGTGCAATCCAGATGAGAGAAAGGCGACAGAAAGCTAGAAGGCTGCGCTGCTACAAAGGACAACTACAGATCTTCAATAGGTGTTTTGAAGATTCTCCAAATCAGATCTAGATCTAATTTTTGGAGATATGATAGAGAAGAAGAAGATCTCCAGATCCAATCTGAGTGGATACCAATAGAGGTCAGGCACTTACGTGGCTAGATCTAGAACCTTCCACAGCTTACAAGATCATCAACGGATAATAGAATTACCCTACATCAAGATAAATTAAATTTGATTTAATTTATCTAGATTTTATTTTTATTATTAAAATAATAAGGATCAAATTTAAAACATCTCAAATTTGATTAGGATCAAAGAGAAAAATTTTTGAAATATATCTCTTGATTCGATCAGATCTGAACGAACCTGGTCCAAAAAATTAGGATTTTCCTTCAACTGGTATCAGAGCCAAGGTTCTACAGTATTTAGATCTAATTTTAAATTTATTTTAATTAAAAAATAAGTAATTTTAGATATCACATGAGATATGATCAGATCTAAAATCAGAAAAAATTAAAATTAAATGATTTGGATCTAAGATTAGAAAATATGCATGACTAGTTCTAAAATAGAATAGTTCTATAGAATAGTCTTGCATGTTTTCAATTTAATTTGATTAAATCATATTTTAGATCTATTTATTTACTATTTTTTAATATTATAATTATTATAATAATATTTAAAAAATAATAAATAAAATTATTTAATTTTAAACATCATATGAGATATGATTGATGCATGTCTAGACTAGTTGTAGAATAGTTCTACATAGTTGTCTAGATTAGAGTTTATTTTGATTAGATTAATTTAAATCTAATTTTTTAGATTATTATGAGATAATTTAGATCTAAAAATATGCATGATTTGATACATGAGATGTATGCAAAATATGCCATGATTAGATCTAATTTGTATATGAGATATATGATATAGATCTAAAATTATTTTGTAGTATTACATGTTCCTGATTAAGGCGTTCCTCTTGGCCGTCCGATCATAAGAATGAAGAAGGGTTTAAAGGCCCTCTCCTCCCATCTGATGGGGTGTTCTTATGACGTGTAGGGGATGCTGCGTGTTCGTCCTTAATCAGAAACCCAAAACTTACTTTCTGCAAAATCCTAGGATTTATTATGCATATTTTGTTTATGAACCCTACTTAATTAAAAATTAAGATTATGAAATATTCAATTAAGTCTAAAATTGAGAATTTTAGATCTAAGACATATTCATAATACTGGGTTCGGGCTTGGGTAGCTCAATTAGGTCTAAGCGGTTGATCAAACCGAATCAAGAGTTGGTTAGATGGGATCAACAATGCTTAAAATTGACCAGCCTAATAGGATTAAGTCTGGGTCAAGATCGAGTCACGATCAAGCAAGACCTAATTAGGCTCAAAGGTTAGAGTCTGGATTGTAGGCTAACCCAATTGGTTCTGGCTCAACAATTTGGTGTCTAAGGTAAGTTTGGCACATACGACCGACTGATTTTTAATTGGGAGCTACTCGACCTGAATGCATTCTTGTACGAGTTAATGGCATATCCCTTCCACCGGATCTCACTTACCTGGCCATATCTGTTGACCCAGTTCTGATTTGAGGTGGTCAATAATCTGAGCTAACCCATGCCACTAGGTTAGTCATAATTGTTATGACTATGATAAGTCTAGTTTAATGAGACCTAAATCAATTCTTCCTAAGAAAAGATTAAGTCTGAGGTCTTCCACCATTGTAGATGTGCAGGCCCTTCCCGAGGTTGATTGTTCTTGATTAGATACAGTGGCTCAGTTGCACCGGAAAGATGCAACCATGTCTATTAGGCATTGGATGCTATGGGCTGGAGGATGAGTTGGGCTCAATATTTCGGATATGGTGAGAGACTCAATTTGAAATCCAGTCTGTGCAAATGGTGGGTCTGACTTAACTAAGGAGTGGATCAATATTTCGGATATGGTGAGATTCATGAATTAGAGACCAAGTTTGGGTGCACCATGATTAGAGAATCATTGAACAAGAGTTGTTCACTCATTGGTTAACCCACCATCAATAACTGTTAGGTGAGGTGATGAGTCAGTTGGTGAGACCGCACCACCTGCTAGAAATCATTAATCATGAAGATTTTTGCATCTCTATAGAGGGAGTGTAGGGATCCGAGAAAATAGTGGAAGCTAATATGTTTAAAAATAAAATCTCTAAATAAATTGGTCAAGTCATAATTATAATATCTAACTAGAATCTTTGACTCTCTGTAGGAAAATATCTATATCCAACCCATTAGCACGTATCCTGGACACACATAGACTGACCGAACCTAATTATAAAAATTGGCTTAGGAACTACAAAATCATTTTGGGTTTCAACAAGTTAACCCATGTATTGGACCAGGATCCTTCCATCTTACCAGCCCATCCATCCACTGAATAGAGAGCATCTCTGAAAAAATGGATAGACGAAGATAATAAGGCCAGATATTACATGTTGGGCTCGATGTCTGATGAGCTCCAGCGCCAACACGAAGATATCAAAACTACTCGCCAAATGTTGGCTCACCTGCAGGAGATGTTTGGTGAACAAAGTCACGCAGTCAAATATCAAGTCACGAAATGACTTTTTAAGGCTAAGATGCATGATGGGCAATCAGTCCAAGATCACTATCTGATGATGATCAAGGACATGGAAGAGCTTGAGAAGCTCAGTGTGAAGTTAGACTTGGATCTGCAGAATGATATTATTCTACAATCCTTGACTGATGCATATGGGCAATTCATCATGAATTACCACATGCATAAACTTCAAAATTTCTTGGCCGAATTAATGAACATGCTGGTCACCACTGAGCTTTCTATGAAAGGTTCTAAAGACATAATTCTTGCTATGGAACGGACTTCTTCCAAAAGAAAGTCTTATGGAAGGAAAAAGAAGTCTGTGAAAAAGCAGAAGGTGGAAGGAGAAAAGAAGAAGAAGGCAGAGTCGAGGATGAAAGCCGCTGCAAAAGGAAAGTATTTTCATTGCAACAGCGACGGCCACTGGAAGCGAAACTGCCCTACTTACCTGGCCACCCTGAAGAACAAGAAGGAAGGTCCTTCTGAAGGTATGCTCGTTATTGAGTCTAACCTTACAGTTTCTTCTGCATCCAGTTGGATGCTTGACTCTAATTCTAATGCTCATCTATGTACTTCCATGCAGGATCTTGAGGATAGCAGGAGGCTGAGGGATAGAGACATGATCCTATGCGTCGATAATGGAGCAAGAGTTGCTGCAGTGGTGGTGGAAACATACCCTCTTCGAATACCATCTGGTTTAGACTTAGTTTTAAAAGACTGTTATTATGTGCCTGCAGCTAGCAGGAATTTAATTTCTATTTCATGCTTAGCACTAGAAGGCTATGTGATTATCTTCTTTAAGGACCATTGTAACATTCTTTATGAAAGAAATAAAATTATAAATGGTTTTCTTATTAACGGTCTTTATCAGCTACATATTGATATATCTGTTCTAACTATCGAGCAAAACATGAATGCCAAATGACCTAGGGATAGTCCAAATGATACATATATATGGCACCTGAGATTAGATCATATAGCAGAAGATAGGATCAACAAATTGAAGAAAAATGGGCTATTGAGTCCATTGACTTTCGAGTCAAATCCAACTTATGAATCTTGTCTTCAAGGCAAAATGACCAAACTCCCTTTTGTAGGACATGGGGAGAGGACCACAGATCTCCTTGCCCTAGTACATACTGATGTGTGCGGCCCATTTGATGTGCCGGCTAGAGGCAATTTTGTCTACTTCATTACCTTTATCGATGATCTGTCTAGGTATGGGTATGTGTATCTTATGAGACATAAGTCTGAAGCTTTTAAAAAGTTCAAGGAATTTAGACATGAAGTAGAAAAACAAACTGAAAAATTCATTAAGGTTCTTCGATCAGATCGAGGAGGTGAATACCTTAGTCGAAAATTCCTAGACTATCTCAAGAAAAATGGCATAGTCTCTCAATGGACTCCACCAGGAACATCTCAACTCAATGGGATTTTAGAATGGAGAAATCGGATCCTATTAGATATGGTCCGATCCATGATGAGCTTCACAGACCTCCCTAATTTTCTTTGGGGATACTCATTGTTAACTTCAATTTATCTACTGAATAGGGTTCCCTCTAAGACTGTTCCTACCACACCGTATGAGATATGGCATGATAAGAAACCAAGTCTGAGTCATCTCAGAATTTGGAGTTGTCCGGCTCATGTCAAAAGACAACAAGCGGATAAGTTAGAGTTTAGGTCCTTTATTCCCACCAATCAGACTTAGATCTGATTTCACAAAGGATTGTGATTGGTTGGGAAGAAGAGAAGTTGGATCACGCATAGTCTATAAATAAGACCTTGCGCCCAACTCAAGGAGGATCTGAAATCAATTGAAAATTCTCCAAGCCCCAAAGCTATCTCCCTCCTCCTCCTCCATGCCAAGTCCATCTTCTCCCTCTCCTCTCCAAGCCCAAAGGTGTTTGGGATCCAAGTTGGTGCAATCCAGACGAGAGAAATGCGACAGAAAGATAGAAGGCTATGCTGCTATAAAGGATAACTGCAGATCTTTGAAAGATGTTTTGAAGATCCTTCAAATCAGATCCAGATCTAATTTTTGGAGACATGATAGAGAAGAAGAAGATCTCCAGATCCAGTCTGAGTGGATACCGGTAGGGGCCAGGCACTTGCGTGGCTAGATCCAGAATCTTCCGCTGCTTACAGGATCATCAATAGGTAATAGGATTACCCTACATCAAGGTAAATTAAATTTGATTTAATTTATTTAGATTTTATTTTTATTATTAGAATAATAAGGATCAAATCTAAAATATCTCAGATCTAATTAGGATCAAAGAAAATTTTTTTTGAAATATATCTCTTGATCCGATCAGATCTAAACGAATCTGATCCTAGAAATCAGGATTTCCCTTCACATACATCATTGACCTTCATGGAATCTATTTCGAATTTTATGGCTTCTAGCTATTTCTCAGAGTCGGATCTCTACATCGCATCCATATAAGGGATCGGGTTCTCATCATTCTCATCGAGTTCGATAGGATCACCATCCTGGATCAAGAATCCATAGTATCTGTCCAAATGGCGTGGTACTCTACCGGATCGCCTTAATGGTGTGGATTCACTAGGCTTCAAATCTGATCTGATCAAATCTGACCTAGGTTCAACATTTTATATCAGACTTTCTACCTATTGAACTTCATCAAGTTCAACCTTAGAGGCAACAGTTTCATCACCAAGGAACTTCTTTTTCAAAAGGTTGTCCTAAGGCTGACGAACACCTTTTGTTCATTAGCATGGTAGAAATAGTATCCTTTGATCTCTTTTGGATATCCTATGAATGTACACTTATCAGACCTAGGTCTAAGTTTATCTGTAACTAACCGTTTGACATAAGCCGGGCACCCCCAAATCCTAAGGTGTGAAAGTATTGGCTTTTGCCCTATCCATATCTCAGATGGAATTTTAACTACAGACTTACTTGAAATTCTATTTAATAGATAACAAGCTGATTCGAGTGCATATCCCCAAAAGGATATCGACAAACTGGTAAATCCCATCATAGATCGGACCATGTCTAACGAAGTCTGATTCCTCCTTTCAGACACACCATTATGCTATGGTATTCCAAGAGGAGTCCATTGGAAGAGAATTCCATTCTCTCTTAGATATGTGAGAAACTCATCAAAAAGGTATTCTCCTCCTCGGTCAGATCGAAGAGTTTTAATACTCTTCCTAGTTTATTTTTCTACTTCACTTCGAAATCATTTGAACATTTCAAAAGAATCCGACTTATGTTTCATCAGATAGATATATCCATATCTGGATAGATCATCTGTGAAAGTGATGAAGTAGATATATCCACCTTTGGCACTTATGCTCATTGGTCCACATACATCAGTATGTACTAGACCTAAGAGCTCATTAGCTCTCTCATCTTTTCTAGTAAAAGGTGACTTGGTCATTTTACCAAGAAGACAGGACTCACAAGTTCGAAGTGATTCACAATTATTGACTTCGAGGATTCCCTCTTGAGTCAACCTATTTATCCTGTTCTTATTTATATGACCTAGCCTACAGTGCCATAAGTAGATATCTGATACACTATCTAATCTAGGATGCTTGCCAGTAGAATAGACTACATTAATAGATTGTGATAACATATATACATCATTGTTCAATTATCTGCAGAAAGCGATAACACCATTCATAATGACTTTACAAACTCATTTTTTTATTGAAATTTCATAATTGTCCATGGCCAAAAGGCCTATAAAAATGATATTTAAAAAAAAAATAGGATAGAAATGACAATCACCAAGAACAACAGTATGAGATTCAAATACAAGTTTCAAAATTTCTAAAGCTAGAACTGAAACTAGTCTTCCATCTCCAATATTTAGGAATCTCTCATCTTGCTCGAATCTTCTACTAACCTCCAACCCCTACAATGAATTATAAATATGGTAAGAGCTATCGGTATCCAATACCCAATCAGTAATATCATAAATAGAAAAATTGCAAGGAGTTATCATATAAATATCTTGTCCAGCAATAGCTTGCTTCTTTCTCTGTCTGTTCGGATCTAGGAAGGTAATGTGCTAAGGATAGTTTCTCTTTCAGTGCTCCCACTTCTTGCAAAAGAAGCATTCAGCTTGACTCTTATTAGGCTTGATCTTCCTGGTCTAGCCCTGTACTGATGTCCCAGCCTAAATTTGCACCCTTTTTGTTTTCTTCTTCTTGTTCTTCTTTCCTTTCCTAAAGGGTCAAGAATCAGAAGATGAACCTTCCACTAAGTTCACCGATTCTTTATGGAGCTAGTGATCCTTCTCAATATTTTGAAGTAACCCCATTAAGCCATGGTAGTTTACTTCAGACTTTGTCATTCTATAATAAGTAAAGAAAGGGAGATAGAACTTTGGCAGCGAGTTCTGTATTGCATCTTTTCCAAGTTGTTCATGCAAGAAAAAGCCGAGTTTGCTCAAGCGCTCTATCAACTCGATCATATACAGTACATGATCAGTGATAGAGGCTCTATCTTGCATTCTGACGTTGAATATGGCACAACTAGTCTTGTGCCTCTCAACATCATCGAGTGTGCCAAAAGAATCCTCCAACACTTAAAGCATTTCATTTGGCTAAGTTGTCTCAAACCTGCGACTGAACTCATCACTCATCACAGCCAGCATAATGCAGCACACCATGGTTTGATCATTGAGCCACTTCTGATAAGTATCTCTGACTGTTCTATGTGCATTGACAGCTAGCTCCTCAGGTGCAGGATCTGTCAGCACATATAAGATCTATTCATGCTCTAGGATAATCTTCAACTTTCGGTACCAGCTATCGAAGTTGGATCCCACCAACTTATCATTATCCAACAATGATCGGAGTGATAAAAAAGTGGCCATGTCTGCACAAAAAAAAATTAAAATTTAATTAATAATTGATTTATTAAATCTAAAGATTCGGACTTTAATCAAAAAGTTTCTCCTATTATTTTATTCAAATTGATAACCTCTACCTCCAATTTGAGAAATTATCCTAATTTCTTAGTGGGTACTAGAATCCGCATAGATTGTACACGAGCCCAACTTTGGTTGGCCCACCCATGTACATCTAAGGATAGGTTCATAATCAATTATTTTTTCAAATAATTTTCAATAATTAAATTTTGCCTCAGGCCTTAATCAGTTGGCTTTGGCCTTCTCAAAAAAGGGTCCAGTTAGGTCCAACCATTAACATAACCATTCTTTACCCATCTGATCAATGAATGATCAGGCCCAACTTTGGTTGGCCCATCTGACCACCATTTAGAAAGATGTGTTAGATATATGTGCCCTAGAAGCCAGAATTAGCTGACACTTGTAATACACTTCTAGGGGCAAAATTATAATTTTGACTAAAATCAATAAAATGGATTATTTCCTATCACATATGTGTATTTAGTATCTGTGATACATCCTTTGAGTTAATGGAAATGATAATTCATATTTTCAAAAGTTGAAAATTTGAGACATGAATAATCATTATTAACTCATAAAATGCTTCCGACCATAGGATCATCACGAGGATGGTGATTGATCCGAAAGGTTGGTGTACAATCACTTTTCTTTAGTAGATGAGTCTTGAGTCTATGGTGTGGAGACATCAGAGCGAGAGTATAGGTACTCGTTAGAGAATGAGGGCACTGAGCGTGACCACCTCGAGTAGTCATTAGGAAGTCTACCTTCTCGTCAATGACTGACTCAATGCTGCAGTGGTGTGTCTGATTCTTTGATCTGAGATGCATCGATAGTTCACCTTGAGGGTGTTATAGTTTGACTACACCATAACTCGATCTCCTAGCCATATGGAATCCTGAGGTGTATGTTGGCTATAGCATGTTCATTGTAGGAACTGAATTGCATCAAGAAGGAATCTATCTACCTCGGTGGTAGAGGAGCAGCCCTATGATGATCATGAGAATCAAGTCCAGAAGCCCATGGCCATGGTAGAGTAAAATAATAGAAAGAGTTTCTATTTAGATTTTCACATCGGACTTGAATCGAATGATTACATCATATGATAGAGACTAGGGTTTGACGAGTTCACCTAAACCCTAATCTGATTGGGGCTCAAGATAGAAGAACTTAATCACATAGATAGCTGCACCAAGAGGTTCGCATTCAACTCTGATGGGTTACCACCATATACTGTTAGGTGTCACTGGTAGATTTTGGGAGCAATTAGAATGATTTAGATGATCGATCATTTTAGCTGTTTGAATCAGAAGAGTTTTGATCCATCGAAAGGAGTTTCAATGATGTCGATGATAGAGATCATGATATATCCTATTACCATACAAAACTGAACCTAACTGGATCACACAAATAAGAGTTTGAATCTGGTGATCATCAATTGAACTAATCCAGTTCAATTGATCTAAATGAGATTCAATTAGGTTCAAGGAAATCGTGCTAGCACTCGATTGAACCTAACGTTCTTCTTTTACTATCATAAATAGTTGTCCTGACTGAGCCAAAGGAGTTTGTGCTCGATCAGAGGCCTTCACTTGGTCTGACTGAAGCCTGTCTAGGTCAAAAAAGGGTTGTCTTATTTTGTAACACATTACCTGCCATTTTTGGTCATCTGCCATTTCTCATCCTTTGATTTTGGTCAAAAGTTGATCTTTGACTGATCAAATGTTGACCATTGACACTTTGACTTCTGTCCATGTGTCATGCACCTATTGGAGAGCTGGTGGGGGCTTGTCCCCCTACCAAAACCTAGCAAGGAGGAGGCCGCACGCCAAGGGACCTAGGAGTCCCTATTAGACAGGGACTCTATCTCCCTTTTGGATTCCGATTAGACTTCTCCTAAGAACCAAGTTTGACTGATCTTAGGCACCATCTAAGAAGGATCCAAGGGACTCTATTCTTACAATCAGATTTTAAATCTGATTTCACAAAGGATTGTGATTGGTTGGGAAGAAGAGGAGTTGGATCACGCATAGTCTATAGATAAGACCCTGTGCCCAACTCAAGGAATAATCTAAAATTGAATTAAAATTTTCATGCCCCAAGGCTGCCTCTCCCTCTCCTCCTCCATGCCAAGTCCACCTTCTCCCTCTCCTCTCCATGCCCAAAGGAGTTTGGGATCTTAGTTGGTGCAATCTAGATGAGGGAAAGGCGACAAAAAGCTAGGAGGCTGCGCTACTGCAAAGGACAACTGCTGATCTTCAAAAGGTATTTTGAAGATCCTCTAGATCAGATCCAGATCTAATTTTTGGAGATGTGATAGAGAAGAAGAGGATCTCCAGATCTAGCCCGAGTGGATATCGATAGAGGCCAGACACTTGCATGGCTAGATCTAGAACCTTCCGCTGCTTATAGGATCATCAATGGATAATAGGATTACCCTACATCAAGGTAAATTAAATTTGATTTAATTTATTTAGATTTTATTTTTATTATTAGAATAATAAGGATCAGATCTAAAACATCCCAGATCTGATTAGGATCAAAGAAAAAAAATTTTAAAATATATCTTTTAATCCGATCAGATTTGAACGAACCTGATCCAGAAAATCAGAATTTTTCTTCAAGATGTATCCAAGAGATCATATAATGAATGATAATTTCATCAATCAATAAGCACCTAGCCTTTGGGCCTCCAATGATTATCCAATTGATGGACTCATTATCATCCACTTTAATGGGAGGCTATGATCTAGTTATCATATAACTGTTTCATTTTAGGGGACCTAATAATTTTAGAGAATTTAATTTATAAAAGCGAGTAGGTTAGATTAACTAGCTTGTCATGATCCTCCCACTAACTTCACCAAGTTAGCTTAAGAGAAACTATTAATAGACTAATCTAGAAGCACCTAAATCAAACAAACTGATTTACCTAGCTGATATGGGTCAGCTCGAATAGTTAAGCAATCTGATCATAACATAATCTCACCAAGAGGTCAGGTAAGTTCAATCGATGGAAGGGTCTGCCAGGCTTGCCTTAGACACCATCAGAAATAGCCAGATAAGCAGGCTGCCAATTAAAAATCACTAGTCTGGTTTATCTTAGACACCAACTATTTTAATTAGTTTCAATTAGACCAACCTAGCTAATAGTTCGTGCTAGACCGTGTAGCCAAAAATCAAGTCCATCTTGGGTCTTGTTAAAGACATGGACTTGACCAACTAGAACTATTGCAATTGATCTAGAGAATCCTTGACCTAATCTAAGATAATAATTGATTAGATTTAGTCAATTCTCTAATTAAATTCATTCTTTAATCTAACCCTAGGTCTAACCCAATTAATGGACCTAATCCCCACTAATCCATTAACCCAATGTGTTATGATTTATGTCATAGGATCTTTAATTTACAATCCTAGAACCTAATCAAATAACTTCTTAATTCTTAATTAAGTTTTGGGCTGAGGGTGAAGGGAAATCCTGATTTTTCGGTCCAGGTTCGTCCAGATCTGATCAGATCAAGAGATATATTTCAAAATTTTTTCTCTTGATCCCAATCATATCTTGATATGTTTCAGATCTGATTCTTATTATTTTAATAAATAAAATAAAATAAGATAAATTAAATCAAATTTAATTTACCTGATTTGGGTAATCCTATTACCCTGTAGATGATCCTGATTGCAGCGGAAGGTTCTGGATCTAGCCACGCAAGCGTCTGGCCTCTACCGGTATCCACTCGGGTTAGATCTGGAGATCCTCTTCTTCTCTATCACACCTCCAAAAATCAAATCTGGATCTGATCTAGAGGATCTTCAAAACTCTTTTGAAGATCTGCAGTCGTCCTTTGCAGCAGCGCAGCCTTCTTGCTTTGATCGCCTTTCCTTGATCTGAATCGCACCAACCTAAGTCCAAAACTCTTTTGGATGTGAAGAGCAAGGGGAGAAGAGACTATGGCATGGAGAAGGAGGGGAGAGGCAGCCTTCAGGCATGGGGTTTCTCAATTGAATTGCATTCTCTTAGAATTAGGGTTGGGCGCAGGTCTTATTTATAGACCTCTTGTGATCCAACTCCTCTTCCTCTCAACCAATCACAACCCTTTGTGAAATTAGATCTAAATCTGATTGGTTGGAATAGAGAACCCTAGATTCCTCCTTAGAGGGCGCCTAAGACCAGTCAAACTGGATTCTTAGTAGAACTCTGATTGGAATCCAAAAGGGAGTGGAGTCCTTGTCCAACAGGACTCCTAGGCGCCTCCTACTTGGGCTCACGCCACCCTTGGGCGTGCGCCCTTCTCCTTGCTAGGTCTGGCAGGGGACAGGGCCCCACCAGCTCTCCAATAGGTGCATGACATGTGGTCAAAAGTCAAAGTGTCAATGGTCAACGTTTGACCAGTCAAAGATAGACTTTTGACCAAAGTCAAAGAACAAGAAATGGCAGGTGACCAAAAATGGCAGGTAGTGTCTTACAAATAAGATAACCTTTTCTGACTTGGAGAACCTCCAGTCAGACCATATGAAGGCCTCTGATTGAGCACAAACTCCTTTGGCTCAGTTAGGACAACTTATTTGTGATAGTAAAAGAAGAACGTTAGGTTCAATCGATGCTAGCATGATTTCCTTGAACCTAATGAATCTCATTCAGATCAATTGAACTAGATCAGTTCAATTGATGATCACCAGATTCAACCCCTTATTTGTATGACCCAGTTAGGTTCAGTTCTGTATGGTAATGGGATATGTCATGATCTCTATCATCGACATCATCGAAACTCCTTTCGATTGATCAGAACTCTTCTGATTCGAACAGCTAGAATGATCGATCATCTAAATCATTCTAATTGCTCCCAAAATCCACCAGTGACACCTAGCAGTATATGGTGGCAACCCATCAGAGCTGAATGCGAACCTCTTGGTGCAGCTACCTGTGTGATTAAGTTCTTCTATCTTGAGCCCCGATCAGATTAGGGTTAAGGTAAACTCGTCAAACCCTAGTCTCTGTCATAGATATAATCATTCGATTCGAGTCCAATGTGAAAATCTAAATAGAAACTCTTTCTATTATTTCACTCTGCCATGGCCATGGGCTTCAGGACTTGATTCTCATGATTATCATAGGGCTGCTCCTCTTCCACCCGAGGTAGTAGATCCCATCTTGATGATCCAGTTCCTACAATGAACATGCTATAGCCAACATGCACCTCAGGGTTCCATATGGCTAGGAGACGAGTAATGGTGTAGTCAAACTATAACACCCTCAAGGTGAACTGCCGATGCATCTCAGGTCAAAGAACCAGACACACTACTGCAGCATCGAGTCAGTCATTGACGAGAAGTAGACTTCCTAATAGACTACGTCGAGGTGGTCACGCTCAGTGCCCTCGTTCTCTAACGAGTATCTGTACTTTCGCTCTGGTGTCTCCACACCGTAGACTTAAGACTCATCTATTAAAGAGAAGCGATCGTACACCAACCTTTCGGATCAATCACCATCCTCGTGATGATCCTATGGTCGGGAGCTGTTTATGAGTTAATAATGATTATTCATGTCTTAAATTTTCAACTCTTGAAAATATGAATTATCATTACCATTAACTCAAAGGATGTATCACAGACACTAAATACACAGGTGTGATAGAAAATAACCCAATTCATTAATTATAGTCAAAATTATAATTTTGCCCCTAGAAGTGTATTACAAGTGTCAGCCAATTCTGGCTTCTAGGGCACATATATCTAACAGAGGGTTGGGATTTAGCTTTTCAAAAATAATTTTTATATTTATAAAATATTTTTATAACATGGTTCTATCAACCAAGTTGCATGTTTGATTCATAATCAATATGCAAGTAACATAAACATGAATCTACTTTAGATCTAATCTAAATAGGTTCATGTAATTGAAATAGTTTCAATAATAAACAATCATAAATCTTCCTAGATCAAATCTAATATATTTATGAAGGTTAAAACTAGATTAAAATATTTTTAATTAAATCATAAAATTTTTTGGATCTAATTTAAAATTTTATAATTAATATTTTAGAACAGGACGTACTAGGACAACCTATTTACTGTAAGGGATAAACCTTACAGCAGGACAACCTTATGGCAGTCTGTGCAATCTAAAATATTTTATTTTTAGATTTAAAATTATTTTAAATTTATTAAATCATAAATAAAAATAGATTAAATCTAATAAATTTATGATTAGAGTCAGATCATTATGAACTAGGATAATCCATTCACTATAAGGGATAAACCTTACAGCAAAACAACCTTATGGTAGTTCATGAGATTTAATTTTTTTTTAATTTTAAATTTAATAATTAGATTATAAATTAGATATAATCTAAGAAATAATCTAAATATATATAAAAATCATGCAATAACAACTTTGCTCTGATACTAATTGAAGGAACTAAATATAGGATTTTACAGATAGATCTTGAAACCTTTTTCAAGATCTTACAGTGCAAGATTTAAATAAATTAAATATTTATTTAAATAAATATATAAATACCTAGATCTTAAATTTATTACATGATCAAGGTATGATATTAAATTAAAAATTAAAATCAAATAAGAAAGTAAAAGATTAATCAAATCAACCTAGATCTACACTACATCAAATGCAGGTATGAAGTTAATAGATCAGATCTATTACCTGAGCAAGTTAGACATTCTAAATTGCTGATCCAAGCTTGAGGATAAAGTCATGAGCCACACACGCATCTGATCTCTAGGAGTCATCCACATGAGCCTATGATCTTTGATCTAAAGTCCAATGCAGAAAATCAGCATAGCATGCTAGTACTGTGCTGACTTTTCTTCAATGGTCGATCCGATGCTCCCTTCTTTAAAATTTAGACTCTCCAAAATATGAGAAGAAAGATGAGAGTTTACTAATTTGAGACACTCTTAGAAAAACTCAAAAAAAGGGAGGAGAGATTGAAAATAAAACAGCCCTAGAAGAAGACCCTCTTCTTCTTCTCTTTTCTCTCACCTAGACACCTAGTTTGGTGCCTATGGAACCCTCACGCCCAAGGACCCTCTTCCTCTAATTTTTGCACACCCCAAACTTCTTCTAAATCTCTTTATTTTACAAAAAAATTAGAATAAAATTCATTCAATAAATATAGAAAAGAAGAGTCCAAGTTAGATCAAAATCCTAGACTAGGAATATCCAAATAAGAAAAGTTGTTGGGGTGCCAACTCTTGGGTGCCTCCTTCATAATTATTGGCATGGACCAGCAAGGGAGGGCACCAAAAAAAGAAGATTATTTTCATAGAATAAAATAAGAATTAATTAAAAGAGGGGACGGCACTCAAGGAAAGGTGTTTGGTCAACAAGAATTCTATCTCATAGAATCCTAAGCAAAACTAACTCCTCTTTTGATTTGGTCTTCCAACAAATTATCTTATGACAAAAGGAGGAGAGAAAGAAGACATGAGAAGCCATGAGAGTGAAGAATATTTACATAAAAAATAAAATAAAAAGGGCATGGGGCATGAGGATTAAGTGGCACAAATGATAGGGAGTCTTAGTCACACTAGGACTCCTATTTTGACTTGGTCAAACAGGATCTTTTAACCAAATAAAATCAAAATTAAATTAATCTAATTAAATAAGGCCCTAATCTATTTAAAGACTTAATTAAATTAGATTAAATTTAATTTAATTTTAATTTATTTTCTAATTAAATTAGAAAATTGGGTTAATCCGAATCCTAGTTAGACTAGGACTAGTTCTTTCTTGCACATGGCTTATCCAATAAACCAATTGAACTTGATTCAATCAAGCCCAAACTAAATCTAATTAAATTATATTTAATTAAACTTAATCTTAGTCTATTGGCTTAATCAAATTAAGCTAATTAATAATTTAATTACTAATCGATCCTCCTGTAATACTTGCACTAGGTTAAACACCAATTGTATTGATTATTTAATCCTAGAATGATTCTTAATCATTGATCAACCATCTGATCAGATCATAAGCTCTAATGTATGTGATCTCATAGATTCAAATCTAAGTTGGTAGCATAAAAATAAATTTCTATACCAATCAAAGTAACCATCTAGTAATGATATTCGACGGTCAGATAGGT
The DNA here is from genome assembly GCA_006176705.1 of Cocos nucifera. Lineage (NCBI taxonomy): Eukaryota > Viridiplantae > Streptophyta > Magnoliopsida > Arecales > Arecaceae > Cocos > Cocos nucifera. Next base: position 55,205 of record QRFJ01001651.1, read on the forward strand.
CGAAGATGTAGAACACCATCCTTAGAACCCATGTGGATATAGTTTTCATATAATTCATCTCCTTGACCACAATGCTCGTAGGACACCTCAAAGTTCAACTATCAACTCTGATCAGGTTATCCACATTATATTTTAAAATATCAAATCCATCTGATGGATTATCCTAGCCAAGATTTTGCTATATTGAAATACAGTGATACATTCTTCTCCAACTCTTGAAGTGGTTAATTCTATCTTGATCACACTCCAACTTCATAAGTACTTGACTGTGCTCGAAAGCCTTCCATTACTAAATTAGAAATTCAGTTAGTCCAGTACCAAAGCATAGTGAGTTGCTTGCAAGTCACTGAGATGATCTTAGGTCTAAGGGATATTTATACCTATATCCCATTAGAGATATTCTTGATGGTAGAATGCTCTGAAGTTGGTCACGTTCAATGGTGATATACCCATACATCTCATCTGTATGCCATATCAGTATCTCCATACTTCTTGGTTAAGAGGACAACCAACCTATATAGCATATAGTGATCTATGCTCGATAGATGTTGTTGTCCTAATTAATAGCCTATCATTTGATCGTGAACAAATTTAAGGACTAATCGATAAATTTTTTCTTTATCAAAACTAAATAGTCCTAAGAACTTTGATAGAAATGCGATGTTGTTGTTAAGACACCATGTTTATCAGTTTAATCTGACTTCTTAAAATAATTAAAAATCCATAGATAGCAGTGAGTCAGATCGAATCCATAGAGAAGGTAGTTTTTTTAGATTTGAAATCTTTGATTTTATAAAAAAAAAAAAGAGAAGAGTTTTGGGATCAAAAGTGAAGTCGAAAAATAAAAAATAAAAATTAAAAGATGTAGAAATTCAAACTTGGCACTAAGAACTACTAGTTAGATCTTAGCATCTACTTACAATAAAATAAAAAATAATAATTAAAGTATAAAAATTAAATTATAATAAAAATAAAGAGCATGAAATTAAAGAGCATAAAAATAAATATTGCATTAAAAAGTTTATAATTTAAATACATAAAATAAAAAAAAATAAAATAGACTAATCTCTGATCTTAGATTGGCATTGGTGGAAAGATGGTATAGAAGGCTAGCTCTTCTTCTCGACACCCATTGCTTTGAAGCAGCCATTAACCCATAGCCTGGCTTCACCCTATACCAAAGCTTCATCTTGATCTGAGATGTTTGTTTTGAAGGCCTGGGGGTTCTTAAATAGATGTTGGAGGGTTGGAGGATTTTCTTTTGGGCAATGTGGGACTAAGAACCATTTTAATCATGAAAATAGGAAGAAATTCGAGTGAAATTTGGATTAAAATAGCCCATGAACAAATTCTGTTAAGTTCTTTTAATTCTGGCCATCAGATGGTGATCCGATGCTTTCAAAAATATCAAAAATAGATGTGTAATAGCCCATATCAAGTCGGATTAAATTCTGACCGTTGGATTATGCTTGATGGAGGAAATTAGGCCATTGATCATGCGCTTGAGAGTTTGATTGCCATCGAAAGCTTTCTGGACCATTGGATCAAAGCTGGAATCAAGTGCTGCCATTTGATGGTGATCTGGATGAAATCAGAAATCAAATCAGAGTTGGAATAAACCTTGACCGTCCGATCTTGATCGCAAGCAACCACCACCGCACGATCGTGCATTTACTATTCCCATGGACCATTGGATCGACCGTATCGCACACCATAGCCAATCAGCGACCAGATTATCCTATGAGCCATGATGGATTTTCTGTAAACCCTTTAAGGATTTAGGTCCACCACGTGGCAAGCTTTGATTCACCCATTTTTGTTGAGCTGGCGGTTCACACTGTGCTATAGACCGACGGTTGGCTTCTGGGCTTGAGTCGACTAGTGTGGTTGGCTTGGTGCACTGGCTTGGTCGGCTTAGCTAGATGTGTTTGGACGCACCGGCTGCTGTGGCATGGTGGCTTGAGCCGGCTAAGCCGTATGTTATTTTTCATTTAATTTTTTTTATTTTATTTCTTTAGAAATTCATATCTTTTCTATTTTAGCTTTATTTTGCTCAAAACTTATTTCATTATGATTAAAAAAATAAGCCCTTTCCATTGATATTAAAATTTTATTTTTTATTTTTATTATTTTTTAATTAATTTTTTAATTAATAAAAATATAAATTTCTTAAAAATATGTATCAATTAATTATTAATTTTTAAAAATAAGCATAAATTAATTAATAAATTGATGCTTTTATAGATAAATTTATGATACTTATCACACCCCCTAACTTAAGTTTTGCTCGTCCTCGAGTAAAGAAAAAATTTAGTTTTAAATATCTTTTAACTTTAGAGTTTCGAATTTTACCTAAGCAGTTTTCAAAATGGTCATTGATATTCTATAGAGCTTAAATGAGATATGTCATTGGGGTATTAATACTTAATAATAGAAAAATTAAGTAAAGAACATTAAATTTTTTAAAACTTTTTCTAAATTATCCTACTTTTATCTTTGATTTATCTAAACTTTCATATAGACAAGTGTATTGCTACTTCCGCCCTTCATTTATTGATTTCTATTTTCACATTGTCTACTTTTTGATGTGAATATCATTGCTTACTTAGGCAATGAGATCCGATTACTTGATAGAAAATCAATGCTTTTTTTTTTTAACGTTGTATCGCTATGGAGTGTCTTAAATCCTTAAGTTTTCTATTTGATCCATGTAGCGAGTCTTGGACCAATGACTTTCAAACTAGTTGGCTTTAGGACACTAGGTATAGAATACCCCTCGGACTTACTAGCTCGAATCAAATAGGCTACGAGTTAAGACTAGCTTTACAATGAGCTTTTTTGTCCTTTCCATCTTTTGATGCAAAACTCAATGTTTACTTAGGTAAAGAGGTCCGGTTACTCAGTAAGAAGTACTTGAAAACTATTTTATTTAATTTTTTATATGAAAATTATTTTATTTAATTTTTTATATGAAGAAACGTATAGTTATCCTACACAAGTCTATAAAAAGTAGACTTTTCTTTGATGCTAGTAGAAAAAATTAGAAATGCTCTAAGAAAAAACTTTTTATGTTCTAAACTTAATTCTTTATTGAATTTTCTTAATACTTGATTCCTCAATATCTCACAGATTCTTTGATCTGTGCATCAATTTTCTTTTAAAAATACTTAGTTTAATTCAATTTCTAAGCATAATCAGGTATCTAAATACTAAATACTAACTTTTTCAAGAACTTAAAATTTTAAAATTTTTATTTTTCTTCTCCCCAATTTAATCGATATTATCCTCAATGAAGAAGAAAAATAAAAGATGTAATAAAGAACATGGAAGAATACATCTGACTATATTTTTTGTCCAGCACATGCCTTTAAAAATTTGAGCTCTCCCTTATTCAAATTATCCTAAAAAAAATCAACTTAAAAAAACTAAATATTGGGTTGCCTTCCGATAAGTGCTAAGTTTATCGTCTTCAGCCAGACACAATACAGCTTACTATCCTATGTCAAATACTGGATTAACAAATTCCAATGATTTTGGATTGCCAATCTCAGAAAGTTGATTTATAATCTCATTATTGATATATTCATTGTTAATTTTAGGGATATAATTTATGATTCCATTCTCAGACCCATGTTTATTAAGAATTTCTTCTATTTGTTCTTCTAAAATGCTCATGAATTAAGTTTTTGTATTAGGAGTTAAGTTTGATTCAATGGGTGCTGGAATGGATGACTAAAAATAGTTTTAATTCTGGAGGTAAATTAATGTGATCTTGCTTAAACAACTCCATTGACATTTCATTACATGCCTCTTGATTTTTGTAAGAAGAATCGGCTTCTAGGATTGAAGGAAATAGGACATTAGGTTTATAAGTCTCGGGTAAATCATCTATTCTCTTTTTCTCTTTTTCTATCTCATTTAAACTGGAACTAGCATCAGTACTATACTAATTTCTGGCTTGGGTTCTTCTATGTGGTTAGTCTCAGTATTAATCTATTCCTCTAAATTTTTATTTTGACTAGCATCAGTACTAGCCTCTTTCACCTGATCTTGGTATGGTTTCATAAGAATCCTATAGCTTTTAAATTCAGGAATTACTTTGGTATTCTTAGATTGAGGATTCTTAAGTGAGATATTAAATTGATAACTTGATCCAGATGGTTGGTGGATATTAAGTGGATTGTTTGAAATTGATAAGCTCGATAGTTGATTTAGTTCTCTCCTTATGTTAGACTCAACTAATTATCCTATTTGAGCTTCTAGCCTGATGATAGATTATTATTGAGTTAAGATCAATTGTTATTGATTCAAAATTAATTATTGAAGCTGATTAAATCTATCGTTAGCTAGATTGATATGTTGAGGAGGTGGGTATGATAGCTGGTTATTATATGATGGCTGGATAAACTGATTAGGTTGATCATTATTATAGGCATAATTTTGGTATTGGGGTCTATTATGATAGTTTTAGACGGATGAAATTTGGGTCTGAGCTTGAGTCTGTTGAGATGTCCAAGAAAAATTATGAGAAAAATTATGGTGGTTGTTCCAATTTGGATTATATGAATTTGAAAATGGATCATTAATCAATTTGGAGTAACCTTGAGCAACTTGAACTTGTTCTTGGATAAAATATGAAAACTGTGCAGTCATAGGATATTCACTCACATGATGGGTTGGGCTAGCACAAATAGAATAAAACTTCTGATAATTAGAAGATAATGTAAATTGTGCAAGAGATTGTTGACCTAGGATTAGGAGTTGATATAATTTCTGAGCAAGAAGGTCAACTTTATCTAATTTTTGGATTATTAGATTCAGATCAGCCATTCAATATTATGGTTGGATTCAACTAGATCAGGTAAAGCAATTTTCTACCGTGCATGCACTAGTGCAACCCTAACGTATGGTTCAAAATTTTTTTTAAAATTTTTTATATTTTTTTAAAATTAATTTTTTAAATTATTTTATTTATTAATTTTAATTTAATTTAATTTAATTTAATTATTATTTTTAATACTTTTTTAGTTAGTTAAATTTAATTTTTATTTTATTTTATTTTATTTTATTTTTAGAGGAGAAAGAAGAAGAAAGAAAGAAAAGTTCTAAATAAGAGGTTCTAAGGAGTCCTAGAACTAAGAAGAGAGAGAAGAATTAGGTTTAATTAGGTTTGATGTTGGTTAGCAATCAAGTTGATCAATCAATCATGACATGGTTATCCTAGATCTAGATAGCTCCTAACTGTCAAGATCATCTTCAAATCCTCCAAGTGTAAGATCAGCCAATCAACTAGTCAGATAAGTGTAAGGTCGGTGGAAGTTCTTCCGTTGCTTGCCTTAGACACCAATTATGCTTGGTCAGGTAAGCTAACGAAATCAATTAGAAATCACCTTCCTTCGAACCCAATCGTCCCTGAACCACTTTTCTAGATACCAGTCAAATTGACTAATCTTAACCTGGTTCAACTCTTAGGGTTCCTTGTCCTATTAAGCTCGAGCTCCTAGAGCTGATGTCTAATTGATTTTAAAATTAAAGGCTTAGATCAATGCAGAATGCTGGTTGGTTGTTTGTGGGCCAACGAAGGATGATCAAATCTCCATCTTATCTAGTTTAATTGGATTGTGCCCTTAATTTGGTTTAATATGAATATGCATAAAAAAAAATTCAATCAAAGGGTTTTATGCAATTTAAACTAGATGCATGCAACTAATTGAATTCTGAAAGACTTACCTTGCCTCCAACAATCACCAAAAAAAATTAAAACTAATATGATGCATACTCTAAACAGTTAGGATTTCTAATCTTATCATGAGACTTTTAATTAGGTTTAAATAGATATTTTTTTAAATTACTTTAAAAATAAACTAAATAATTAAATAAACAAAAGGGAAAGAGGACTAGAGTTAGGATTGATCTCACCAAAATTAGATGCTTTCTTTCTTTTTTTCTTTTTTTTTATAAAATAAATAAATAAAAAGTTAGTAAGCAATATTTTAAAAAAAAATATTTATAATTAAAAAATCAAAAAAATTAAAGAAAAAATAGAATCTATTTCTTCTCCGACAATGACACCAAAAATTTGATAGGAATGCGATGTTGTCGTTAAGACATCATATTTATCAGTTTAATCCAACTTCTTAAAATAATTAAAAATTCATAGATAGTAGTGAGTCGGATCGAATCCATAGGGAAGGTAGTATTTTTAGATTTGAAATCTTTGATTTTACAAAAGAAAAAGAAAAGAGAAGAGTTTTGGGATCAAAAGTGAAGTCGAAAAATAAAAAAATAAAAATTAAAAGGTGCAGAAATTTAAACTTGGTACTAAGATCTATTAGTTAGATCTTAGCATCTACTTGCAATAAAATAAAAAGTAATAATTAAAGTATAAAAATTAAATTATAATAAAAATAAAGAGCATAAAATTAAAGAGCATAAAAATAAATATTGCATTAAAAAGTTCATAATTTAAATATACAAATAAAAAGAAAATAAAATAGGCTGATCTCTGATCTTAGATCGACATTGGTGGAAAGATGGTGTAGAAGCCTAGCTCTTCTTTTCGGCATCCATTGCTTTGAAGTAGCCATTAACCCATAGCTTGGCTTCACCTTGTACCAAAGCTTCATCTTGATTTGAGATATTTGTTTTGAAGGCTTGGGGGTCCTTAAATAGATGTTGGAGGGCTGGAGGATTTTCTTCTGGGCAATGTGGGACTAAGGGTCATTTTAATCGTGAAAATAGGAAGAAATCATAGTGAAATTCGGATTAAAATAGCCCTTAAACAAATTTTGTTGAGTTCTTTTAATTCTGGTTGTCAGATGGTGATCTGATGCTTCCAAAAATATCAAAAATAGATGTGTAATGGCCTAGATCAAGTCGGATTAAATTCTGACCGTTGGATCGCACTTGATGGAGGAAATTAGGCCATTGATCATGCATCTGAGAGTCTGATCGCTGTTGGAAGCTTCCTGGACCATCGGATCGAAGCTGGAATCAAGCGCTGCCATCCGATGGCGATCCAGGTGAAATTAAAACCAAATCAGAGTTGGAATAAACCTTGACCATCCGATCTTGACCGCAAGCAACCACCACCGCACGATCGTGCATTTACTATTCCCATGGACCGCTGGACTGGCCGCACCGCACACCATAGCCAATCAACGATCAGATTGTCCTATGAGCCATGATGGATTTTCTGTAAACCCTTTAAGAATCTAGGTCCACCACATGGCAAGCTTTGATTCGCTCGTTTTTGCTGAGCTCGCGGTTTACACTATGCTGTAGACCGGTGGGTGGCTTTTGGGCTTGAGTCGGCTAGCGTGGCTGGCTTGGTGCGCCAGCTTGGTTGGCTTGGCTCGGCACATTTGGACGCGCCGGCTGCTGCGGTATGGTGGCTTGAGCCGTATGTTATTTTTCATTTAATTTTTTTTTTATTTTTTAGAAATTCATATCTTTTCCATTTTAACTCTGTTTTGTTCGAAACTTATTTTATTATGATTAAAAAAATAATCTCTTTTCATTGATATTAAAATTTTATTTTTTATTTTTATTATTTTTTTAATTAATTTTTTATTTAATAAAAATATAAATTTTTTAAAAATATATATCAATTATTATTAATTCTTAAAAATAAGCATAAATTAATTGATAAATTGATATTTTTATAGATAAATTTATGATACTTATCAGACTTCATCACAACAATGGAGTTCATTAGAAGATGTAAACTTATGATGAAAAAGATGCCAAAATATTTTTATTAATTAATAAATTAATTATAATTATAAAATAGTTGAACCATCAATAGACTGATGATTGACTTCGGAATATAATTTCCAACACCTAAAACTCCATGCCCCATACCTAAATTCTCATGAATTTTGTTGCACAAAATTCATAAGAAAATGTGCCACCAATTATGGATAAAAGAGGGTTGGCCCAAATAATTTCTCTCCCAACTTTTTGAAATGTTTTAAACTAATTTTGACCTATTCAAACTCTTTTGAATAGATAACCTCCCAACTCCTTGATGTTTATCCACTAAGGGTGCATGCCAGGAAGGGACGTGCACCCTCCCTCTTCATGCAAATCCATCTAGGGTGCGCATCCCAAGAGAAATCCTAGGGGGGCACCTCCTCCTTTCTTTCCTGTAAAGACTCAATCAAACAACCTTTTGTCCTGATGCCCATCGCATGAGACTAGGACAAGCCCTTATCTGACCAAGATAAGCCTTGATCTGACTAGGACAAGATTCAGTCAAACTAGTATAAATCCAAACAGGGTTCTTAGATGAGCTAAATCAAATTTGACTAAGTTTAGACCAATCAAAAAATCCATAGAAGGAGAAAGTTAGATTCAATCATATGCTAACACGATTTTTTTGAATCTAATTAGATCTAATCAAATCAATCGGATCATGTTAGTCTAATTAATAATATTTAGATCCAAACTCTTATTTGTATGATCCAGTTTTGTTTAATTCTATATGGTAATGAGACATATCGCAATCTTCATCATCGATATCATCAAAATATCTTTTAATGGACTAGAACTCTTTTTGATTCATCTAATTAGAATCATCGATCATCATGATAATTTTAATTGGTTCCAAAATCTACTAGTGATACCTAGCAGTATGTGATGGCAACCCATCAGAATTGAATACGAATCTCTCGATGCAGTCAACTATGTAATTGGATTCTTCTATCATGAGCCTCGACAGGATCTAAGTCAAGATCAACTCATCAGATTCAATACCTCTCATATGAATGAATCATTCGATTTGAGTTTGATGTAAAATTTTAATAAAATTTTTTTTATTATTTTACACTATCATGGCTATGGACTTTAGGGCTCGATCTCATGATCATTATAAAACTACTCCTTATCTACCGAGATTGATAGATCCCATCTTAGTGCGATCCAATTTCTATAATGAACATGTTATAGCCAACATACACCTTAGGATTTTAAATGACTAGGAGATCAAGTTATGATATAGTCAAACTATAACACCCTCAAGGTGAACTGCCGATGCACCTCAGGTCGAAGAACCAGGTACACAATTGTAGCATTGAGCTAGTTATTGATTAGAAGATAGACTTTCTTATGACTGTTCGAGGTGGTCATGCTCAGTGTCCTTATTCTCAATAAGTATCTATACTCTCGTTTCGGTATCTCAATACCGTAGATTCAAGATTCATCTAATTTAAGAAAACGATCGTACATCAATCTTCCAGATCGATCACCATCCTCATGATGATCCTACGATTAAAAGCTGTTTATGAGTTAATTAGGACAACACATATCTCAAATTCTCAACTCTTGAGAATATGTACTATCATACCTATTAACCCAATTGATGTATCATAGACACTTAATGTGCAAATATGATAAAAAATAATAATTTTTTATTAATTATAAGTTAAAATTATAAAAATGCCCTTAGATAGTATTTACAAGTATTGGTCAATTTGGCTTTTAGGACACATATCTAATACTTCATGGATAAATTATTTAGATAAACTATGTAAATATTGTCATGTCTATACCCAATAAATACAATACCATTATAATTGGGACTTGAAATAATGCACATCAAATATTCAAAAGAGACTTCAAAACTTGTCATAAAGTTACTAATACTAAGTAAATTATATTTTAAACTATCCATTAATAATATATTTTTAATATAGATAGAATAAGTGATACCAATGTTATCAATTTCAATGATATATTTTTTACCATTATCGTCAATGGTTACCATCCTTTCTTAGGTTCAAGAATAATAAATTATATTTTATCACCTATCATGTATCTTGAGTATTCATTATTAAAGTACCATCTTATTTTTCTTTCTTTAGAATAAGAAAAGACTAAATTATAATTTTAGATATCCAAACTTTCTTGCATCTTTTGAGGTTAATTATAATAATTTTTTTTAAAATTAAAATATTTTTAAAGATGGTGACGTAATGTACACATCCATATGGGTGCGCTTTCAAGACCGGCCCGGATTGAAGGAGACCGGTCGCATGGAAATTTCGGTCGCACGCTTCGCTTCGCGGTCCTGGTCGCGTTCTTCTTCCGTGTATTGAAAGAAGGACCGACAAAAAGTAAAAGAAGGAACGGGGGGAAGCCGAAGCGGAGACTAGAAAAGGCAGATCATACGGTCCATCAAACGCTCCTCCCACCTATATAAATTGCCAACAAATTCCGTTTCTGGAATCACCGCGTTCATCTGTCCCTTCATTCCCCTCCGTTTCTGCAACCGAAGAGAAAGGAAAAGATGCAAAGATAGATAGAACGAAATACAGAGAAGAAAAAGAGAGAGAGGCGAGGGTTCGGCAATACTCTTCCCGTTTCTTGCTGCCCACGACACCACCTCTCCACCTTCAATAAAGATCCATCCAGGAATCGTGGATTTGATTGATTTGGGTTGGATTTTTTTTTGATCGAGAAGATATCAAAGGATTCTGAATTCTGTTCTGTCTTGTTGACCATTTGCCCCTTTCTTTGGGCGCTGAAACCAATGTCGGCTGCTGCAATTTTTTGCAAGAGAAGCGGGGCAGCGTTGGGGTTCCATTCAAGGTCTGGATGGGCGACATTAACAGGTGGGAGTTCCCACAGCCTCTTGCCACAGCGTTGCCTTTCTCAACTCGTCAAGACCAACGGGAAAAGGGCCTTCCTTGTTGATACTTTGGCACTGGTAGTTTACCGGTTCGCCTGATGATCTTCAAATGTTTTGTGTAACAGTATGGCAGGAATGGTTTTGTAATGTACTTAAGGTGTTTGATGTTTTGTAGGTTAGGAGATTGGAGGCACAGGGAGTCCCATCAAAGCATGCGGAGGCAATTACGTCGGCTATTACTGAGGTTTTGAATGATAGCTTGGAGAATGTGGCCCAGTCGTTTGTATCCAAGGGAGAGATGCAGAAGGTTTGAGATTTAATGTCTTTTGGCGGTGGTATCTTGGTATTGTGAGTTTGGCGAATTCTTATTTTGTTACTGTGGTTAATTATCGTTCTGTGCAGAGTGAGATGATTCAGGATTCCAATCTCTCGAAATTCAAGTCTCAAGTGCAGAGCTCTCAAGTATGATAACCTTTACCCTTTTTTTAACTTGTGCTCTCTTTAAGATCTTTCATCTATTTTATTTAAGCAGTATTATTAGTGTTGTATAAATGGAATTAGTTCTAGATCAAATTGAGTTTTGCAATGATCTGCTATTTCTTGTTTTGAGTTAACAAAACATAGTTAAAACAATGTGCAGCCATATACTTCTAGCCAGCTTCAGATCCTTTTTAGTTGAGTCCCTGTGTTTTAAGATTTGGGTATAAGACAAATCCAACCTCTACATACTTGCAGCTGGCACTCAAATCCAACCTCTCCATATACATGCGTGCATGCATACAAACATATATTCATGCTTACATACATACCTATGTACACTGTAATTATATATCATGTCCAAGAAATAGACAGCATGTTTACTTATTGAATATTGTTAAATGCCCTCAGACATTTAATAATCAAATATAGTTAAATGCCATCATATAAGTCCATAGGATTTCTAAATTTGACCTACCAAGATGTTTGTAGACATGGACCTCCTTAGGACAAAGAAAAAATGTGCTAAAAATGTCATCATACCATTATTTGTTTTGATACTTGATATGAAAAATTGCCATTTTACTTTGGTCTCCTGATGAGCAAAAATTTTCCCTAATTCATTAGTTGAACTTTATACAATAGCCTTTGCCAACAAACTAGATCCTTTGTGGGGCTGTATCAAATCTCCTTAAGCTGCATTTGGTTTCGGAATAAATTTGGATGTGATAGGAAAAGTTATCCAAGTATTGTAGAAGGGATGGGCCTATTCTATGAGATAAAGGTCTTTTGATGTTTGGCCGGATGAATAAGTGGGAGGGGATAAGGGGATGGAATGGAGTTCATATAATACACATTAGATTTGGGGATGATTTTGATTTTATGTTATGGACATAATTGACCTCCCACTTTTGTGTATTTTAGAGAGTGGATGGAAAAAGTGAAGGGATAATATGGTAATTGGGCTACATTGTGGGAGTGTAGTCCCCATGGAATTGGCTTATGATGCCAGTGGGAGGGATATCCTCTTACACATCTTAAGGATGGAATAAACATAACCTGTTGGCCTGAAATGTTGTTTAGCAAGATAAGGGAGGAAATACAGGGTTATCCCCCAACTTAGGCAGCATCAAACACAGCCTAAGAGGATAAGAATATTTGACTACCTTTCCTGCTCCCAATGTGCATAACATGCCAATCAGATTTTTTTTTTTTTAAATGTTAGGGAGAAATGATTATTAATTTTGCAGCTGATGAGGATGAACAACAAAACACCCTATGTGTAAATGGTTTAGCAAACAAAGAAAAGCCTGTTCTTGAGGAAAACAGGGGTTTTTATCAAATAAAACCAGTAAAGGTGAATATTGAAAATGAATTATGATTTTTGAGCAGCATTTTGCACTTCCTGGGAAATGCTACACTGTGTGTACATTTGGAGGAATTGAACATGATGATCAATATTGCTCCTACATATCTTTGTTCTCTAATCCAATAGAATGGTTCTATATTAGTATTGTAGTCCAAATTGTGGGTCAATCCTGACAATGTAATTTGCATTCAGTGCTGCATTTGATAATAGTATGTGAACTAGATTATGTAATGCAAATAAAGGAACATGGAATAGAGGTATGTGAACTAGATTATGAACATGGAATTTTTCCTATGAAAGAATTTCGGCTAGTAAAAAGATTTTTTTTTTTCAGTTTTTATCATGAAATATCCCTTGACAATAAGTGCTTTGATTTTTCCCACCATACAATCACAAACTTGTTTTATCAAAGAAACAACTAACTCTAATTATTCATCACTAGACTTTCCTTCTTAGGGCATTATGGCTTTTGAAATTCTACTCCTGTATACCTACAATTTATGCTTTCAGTTCTTTATCCTTATTGTATTTGATCAAGAACGACCTTAGTTAAATTGAAGTTATGGCATTTAGGATCCACATATCATGTTTAAATAATTATATGACCATGTAGCTCTTAAGATGACAAGCACGATATAGGTTTTCTTTTACCCTTTTGGAACATATTCAAAGGTTAATTTGCCTTTTATTGGACTCTAATGATCTAAAGATGACTCCACAGTTGGTATGTCTCTCTATCCTTTTATCAGATTGTAAGGAGTCTATTAAGGATCTATTGGTGCCAAACTATAAGGGCTTCTGAATTTTTTTTTCCTTTTAAGTTAATAAATGGATCTAAGGGATGCCCGTACAAAGTCATTACTGGGTGCCTGTTTGTTCTGATATTAGTTGCTTATTTGCAGTCCTTAACCTCAAAATGGTGCTTAATTATGTGTGCAGCCAGTCCTTCAATTCAAAGCTCTGTGGCTGCCAATTCTTTAAAATGAGGAGTCCTAGAGCTCCTATTTATTGAGTGGTTTTGTCATGTGATTAGCTTGGTCTATTTTATTTTACTTAGAGAGTCCTGGTGGAAATAGGAACATTGTTCAGTTTATCCTATTAATAGGCTCTATACTTATATGCTGGTCCTGGAACTGTACTTAGAGATCATTACTGAAAGCAAGAGAGGCCCTCCTTCCCTTCTTCTTCTTTCTTATATTTCTATTATTCTGGATCTTTTTCTCTTCGTTCCTTGTTCTTGTTCTTTCTTAGGGCCCATTCTTTTGAGGGTAAAAAACTTACCTAGGAATCTATATTTTTCTGGATAAGTATTTCCAAGCAACATTTAGACCAAAACATAATTTATCCATATTTTTTATGCATTGAAAAATAACTCGGGAATCTATTATCTATGTTCTTTTGCATTACTAGTTTTCTAAATAAGTTGCTAAGATCTATCCATATTTCGTATAATATCCTTTATTATATAAGTATTATTATATATAATAATATACTAAAATATATTATATTTTGTGTATTATAATATATAATAATATATATTTATAAATATAGATAATATATGTTATATATATAATATAATATAATAAACTATATTATACATAATAAAATAAGTTATATATTATAATGTAGTGTATAATATTAATATATATTAAAATAATATGCTATTACATTATATTATATTCTATTATAATAATAATGTAAAATATTAATATAATATTATAATAATAAAATAAGATATTATACTATAACATTATATTTTTATAATAATATATTATATTAAAATAATAAAATATTATTGTCTGATATAAGATAGTATTATATTATATATAAGATTATTATTATAAGTTTAGGGGTATATTAGGAATGAAATAAAAAGGGTTATTTTTCTGGTTGATGGGAAAATGACTTATCCACCTCCTAGGGGGGTAAGACTTTCCCCCCATTTCATGATTAAATGTTATCCATAGGAAAATAATTTACCTACTTAAAGAAGCATGAGAGCATGTGTAAGTTGGTCCATAAGAAAGTTGACCAACTTTTCCATGATATTTACCTACCAAAGAATGGGCCCTTAACTTCTTTTTCTTGTTGCATGTTTCCGTCTTTTGCCCTTCTCCTACTCAGTTTGCTTTATTGCTGTAACAAAATACAGGATTTTACTGCTGTATTTTGCTGAATGTCATATCTGAGTGATACTGCTATAGATCTCTCCTCTACTAGTTCTCTATTTAGGTTTAGGGTTTCAATTTGACTTTGCTCAGATTATCTGCTGAACTGAAGGACTAGGTTCTGTTGCAAAATTCATATTTCTGAAACAATAAACAGTCATTTATTCAGGTATGAGACACAGCAAATCTGAAGTTCCAAATTATTTTGAGAGCATCACTTCATTGCACTGTACCTAATTTGTTTCTTATTCCTAGTTTAGAGTTCTAGAGGTAAGTATCCTCACCTTATGTTAATCATGATCATATTCAGAACATGATTGACACTTCTGCTCTTGCCAAAAGGGCTTTTCATGAAACTCGCATGCATGTGCTCTGAAGAGATGCACTTCACCAGTTTGGTGTTTGGTAAAATACATGTACTCATTTCTCTTAACCTGGGTAAAACTGTTCATGCAAAATACTTGCATGGACTTGTTCTTGTTTATCCCTCTTTCTCCCCAAAGTTATGCTGCTTATTCGACTGATGCTGGAATATTGTTCCCAAACAGCACAGGGCTTTAGTGGCCCCAGTGTAGCAGTAAAAATTTCAGGGACTCCATGTGGGAGTTAGAAAATACTTCCGATTTGGTCTTTAATTTTTTTTAGGTATCAGGTTTCCTGAACTTTCTGATCTCTACAATTTCTGAGTTGAGAATATAATTCGAATCAACATGTATCTTGAATAATTTGGAAGGTGAACCGTTTTAGAGCTGCAAATTCTTGTCAAATGATTGAGCTACAGCTCAGCTTTAGCTTTTAGTGAAGCCTTCTCTTGTTTTGATTCTTTATATCAACCTGTTTTGGCTGGTTGATTAATCTCAGATCAAGGATTATGGCTACTTTTTGTTGATTGAAATGTTGCTTTCTGCTGCTTGTCGTCTTTATATCTACCTGTTTTGGCTGGTTGACTAATCTAAGATCAAAGATTATGCTCTACTTTTTGTTCATCAAATGTTGCTTCCTGCTGCTTCTAGTTCTTTCTGGTGACATACAATATACTGGGGCTAATAAGTAATTTCCCTTAAAGGCACCATCTTTGATTGCACAAAATTTCTTTTGGGTTTCGATCATTTCTTTGATTGCACAGATTGTAATCACACTTGTACGATCTACATAGCTTGTCAGATTGTCTGTTATAGGTGGTATCTACCAATGTTTTCAGAACCGGACAGGATATCAGACCGGAATGAAAAAGAGTCAGGGGTCAACCAGTCGGCCCGGTCAATTGACCCATGACATCAGTATGACATAATTATGATGTAATAAATATATTTGATCTTTTAAAAATATAAATAATTATGATCGTATTTGTACATCAGATGGAGTTGACCATGAATCTGTAGCTTCCATTACTATAATAAATAAATAAATAAATAAGATTAATATTATATTATATTTATATATAGCTTTTGTATAAAATAAATAAAAATTAATATTATATTATATGTTGTAAAATAAACAAGGTTTGCTGGGAATTAGGATTTGAAAATCGAGATGATTTGTGGGATTTGGGAATGGGGTTTGTTGGGATTTGAGAGGGAGGTGGCTGTTAGCTTTCTAGGAGAGACCAAGAGAGAGTGTGTGGAAGAGGGGGGCGACCATCGATGCAGCTGACACCATGCCACCGCCTGGAGTAGGCATCGGCGCTGCTCCCATTGCCGTGGGCGTTAGCCCATCGAAAGATCGATGGTCAAGGTGTTCGTATAGGGCCCTTGACCAGAAGACGGTCACTGGGGTTCCGCCGCCGCCGCTGCCGCCCCCATCACGATCGGAGAACGGGAGAAGAAGGAACGTTGATTTTGGTCGGAAAGAAAAATTTGTAAACACTAAACAGAGAGAGAGAGCGACAGAGGATGTACCTTAGGCTTTAGGGCTCGGCAGCACTCGGCGGGGCTTGTCCGACAGGCGACGATGCCGGTTTTTGGGCCCTTTAGGGCTTTGGGCGGCGATGACGAATAGCCAGGCAACGATCAGGGAAGGAAAGTTGAAATGAATGGAAAATATTGAAGGGCCGTGGGATGGTTGTCTCCGACTCATGAGCCGGCCGGTTCATCACGGGGCGACCGGTTCACCGGGTTTTCTACAGTTTTTATGGGCTGCCTCTCAACCGGATTACGCCTAAGATCCAAACCGGAAGTACAAACGGTCCCCGGTCCGACCGGTTGACCCGGCCGGTCCGGTCTGGGTCTGAAAACATTGGTATCTACTTGAGCATTTTGGAAATTTCAAGACATTGCATATTGTATGTTAACAAGTTATCTGTTTTCACTCTATCGCATTCTGTGTTTATTTTTTTAATCAATTTCTGAACATGATGTCATCTGGTTGCAGGAGCACCATTTCTCTTTGTTGCAACGTGAGACAGAAAAACTTAGGGGTGATATCGAGAAAATGCGGAGTGAGCTTAGGTCTGGTTTTCTTCATATTATGGATGGTTTCATATCATGGATGTGTGATTAACTGCATTTTTGTTCCTTAAGTGCTGGTTTAGTCTATGATTTATTATCCTGGGACAGGTATGAGATCGACAAAGTTACTGCAGGGCAACGCTTGGATCTAAACCTTGAAAGAGGGTAAGGGAATCTAAAAGCTTCTTATATCTAGGTTGATTGCTTCTATTTGAGTCTTGAATTGCAGTAGAGCTTTTGATAATATGTTTTATATTTGGTGATTAATGTATCACTATATTTTGGGCTACCAAAAAAATGGAAATGACAAATGTCTTGAGCATGGTCTGTTGAACCGGGCTGAACCGACCGGTTCACTGCGTATCGAGCTGAACTTGTGCAGTGCCAGGTAGGCCTTGTTTTTTGAAACTCACCCGAACCACCTATTTCGAGATGTACCGCCCCTGTACCATACCGAACAAAAGCATACTGATCTGTACCAAGATAAAAATTGGAGAAAATAGTTTGACTCAATCTGCTGAACCGGAAGAAACCAACCGATTCATCCTATACCAAGCCGAACTGGCAACCGACCGGTAAGGATCCCAATACTGGTTATAAGGACCTTGGTCCTGAGTTTCCATTCAGGATAGCAATTGTCTGATCTAGTTAGGGAATCTGGATGCAACCTGGTTAAGAAACAATCTGGATTTAAACCCATACTTGACTTGTAGGATCTGGTTAACCCTGGGGGGCTCTAGCTACTAGTCTTCTTTTAATTAGGTTGGCCTTAGGCGTGTATGATTTTATATGTATAGCCAATGCCTTCTCAGTTAGAAATAACCGTTCATTTACTCAGGTTGTAATTTAAGCATCGCCCCTTTATTCTTAACTGAACTAAAAAATGCAGGCGCATACGTGATGAATTGGCCAAGCAAAATGCTGAAACTACTGATCTCACTACCAAGCTTGATCGGGTGAGGTTTGCTAGATGAGAAGGTACATGGAAAGCTTTATGTCTTGTATGGTCAGTTGTTTTAACTTGAGTATTCAAATATTCCTTACAGGAAATCCATGCATTGAAGGCCCAGTTGGAGGCAGCAAAATATGATGTTATAAAATACTGCATAGGGACCCTGGTGTCAATATCTGCAGTTGGTCTTGCCATTGTCCGCATTCTGATGTAAAACATTTTTTTTTAAAAAAAAACCTTAGCCAATGAAACAACAAGAAATGTTCTTTTGGTTTCTGACAATATGGTTGCCAAAAGGTTGTAACATTTGCTAGTAACTTCTCAATGTTCTTACAAGATGTATCTTGAAGCGGTGAATTGAATTTATTCTTGCAATATTCATTCAATGTGGTTACCACTCAGCATAATTACTTTGGATTTTAATCTTGCAAATGTTTGTGCGCTTCTATTTTGAGTGAATTTGTTACTCCTAATGTGGATAATCTCCCACAGATAAGTTCTGGTTTGGAATTCCTGTAGTGTGATGTCCTGTGTCCAATCCAGGCAATTAATTCTATTTGTTGGTGATACTCATCAGAAAGGTTGTCGGTCCAAATAACTACTAAAAAATATGATGAGTACCAGTCTTAGGTCAGCAAAATACCGATCTAAAGCTTAAATTAATCCATATCATAGTCAGGTATGGTATATTGGTTTATGTTCGGACCTGATTGGTAAAATACCGATGACTATCGTAGTTAGATCGATAAATCACCATCCTCAACGATATTTTTATTCATTATAAATCAAGATGGGTCGCAAATCGATATGCGATTAGCTATACAAGATGAGATCGATAGTTTATCATTTTGAAAATCGATGGCCCGCTTCCCTGAGTAGCCTTTCCATAGGAGATCGGATTCATATCGATCATAATGATGGTAATTCACATGACAACTAAGCATGAGATCAGGTCTATCCCTACTAGCAGATTATTATCTCAAAATAGTCCAAAAGCCAACGTCGCCAATGGTAGAGGAGTCGCCCACCTTTGCCATGTCGAGATCGGTCTAATATCGACCTTGCCATATTAGAGAGAATAGGAAAAAATCAACCATGATATGACTCGAAAGTTGATTGAGAGCCGATCGCTCTCTAATCAAATCATGGCTCTCCTTCAGTCATATTACAACTAATTATCATCTAGACAAATGGCTTTCAGTTGTAGTCTAACTGGTCATTCTGTTATAACAAACTAACGGCTTAACAAATTTTTCTTAAGATCTAAACAATTTTTTCTATAAATAAAGGAATAAGGTACCCTCTTGGAGATAAACACAAGATTCACATAGTTGACACTATGCTGAAATCTGCTCTCGACTTTTTCATTGAAGGATCGAATCATTCTTTTTACTCAAACCCTCTATCACTGCCTTTCAACCTTTCATTTCCACTATCTATTTATAAGGCCTCAGCTGACTTAAGCATTAGAGGGTCCTAAATTGGAAGGTACTTCACCAATTCTTAAGACTTTTTCTTGCAGGCTGGTCTATGATCTGCATTGATCCAACTCTAGATTAGCTCTCCAGCATGAGTTCTCTTTCAGAATCTGAAGCCTTGCAGCAACAGATTGGCACTAGAGAAAGGATATTTTTATTCAAATTCTGTGAAAATGATGAAGAAAGCATAGAACCGGGTTCCATTTTCTCTAGAAGCTCCTCTGAAGATGGTCTAGTCCCATCCTCCAGCAATGATTGACCCACACCAGTTCAATCTTTTGGTGCAGCAGGTTTAGGCCATCACCAATGCCGTGCAACAGTTCCAACAAATAATGGAATGATGGTAAGAATTTGTTCTTCAAGAGGCTACATCATGAATCAGCCATCTTCTAGCCCCTCGAGAATTCCATCAAGGGTGTCTTCTTGATCAAGAAGAAAAATAATTGTATGAAGTTGAATCGCCCCTCTACAGCAAGAAACCGTTGTGGGAGGCAGGTCTTGAATAGAAGCTTTAAGATCTTGAAAAAAAGACTGAAAGAGGTATAGCTTGAAAGACTTTCTCAGAGTAAGAAGAATTTCCACCTTATATCTCTATTCTCTGCTGAAATTCTGAATGAAAGAGGTACAACTTAAAAGACTTTCTCAGACTTTCTTAGTCCGTTCCTAATTCAAAATGCCTATGCTGAAGTTGTTCAATAGTTCCACGAACCCTTAAGACCATCTTAAGGGATACAAAGATATGATGAGGCTTCAAGGAGCATCTGATGCCCTTCTCTGCATGGCCTTCCCCATCACTCTCAAGAAGTCTGCGAGAGTATGGTTTTCTAGGCTCCATCCAGGGTCCATTTCATCCTTTGATCAGTAGAGTAGGCTCTTCGTGGCCTATTTTGGAAGCAATCATCTCCATTTGAAGTACTTGAACAACCTCTTTTTTGCAGTGTAGTAGGAGGGTGAATCCCTCCGTGAGTACATGGCCCATTTTAATGTGGTCATTCTGGAAGTAAAAGACTTCAACAAGTACTCTATCACCTTGATGGTCTTGAAGTGGGGACTCAGAAGCTACTATCTGGTCTTCTCCCTCAACAAGAATTTTTTGGAGAACTATGAGAGAATGTTAACCCAAATCTAGAAGTATGCCAATGTAAAGGAAGAAGAAAAGCTAAGCAAGAAAGAGAAGAAAAATAATGAAGGAAAGAAGCGGCCCCATAAGGAAGAACATGGAAATCAGGGGAGCAGTAGCAAACCACCTTAGAAAAATCTAAGGTCCTGGAGCCTCCCTTAAAAATTCGATAGCTACGCTTCTCTGTCTGCCCCTTGATCATAAATCTTGATGGAGATAGTGAATCAAGGATATCTCCATCGCCCTAATCCTATGAAGGCTCTTATCACTAAGCGAGATAAGAATAAATTCTACCGCTTCCATCAAGATCACGGGCACAACATTGAAGAATGCCGTCAACTCAAGGATGAGATTGAGGCTTTAATTCATCAAGGTTATTTTGGCAAGTATGCTAGAGATCAAGCAAATCAAGCCTTGGAGCTATGCTAGAAGCCCGATGACATTGTTAAGCACAACTGATCGACTGTAGGAGTCATTAACATGATCTATGGAGGCAGCAGTTTTTGAGGTCATCTAGGAGTCCTCCTAAAAGATAGTGCCCCAACAACATTATATCCTTTTCTGATGATGATGCTTAGGAGGTTCAAACACTTTACAATGATGTTGTTATTGTTTCTATGATAATAGTAAATTATCATATAAAATAAATTTTAGTAGATAATGGAAGCTCAGTGGATGTGTTATTCTATGATACTCTCTTAAAATGAATGCCTTGAGTAAATTAAGACAGGTTGGCAGCCCACTAGTTGGATTTTCAGGTGACTTGGTGGCGGTCGAAGAAAAAATCATGCTACCAGTCATTGCTAGAAAGGAGCCCTATCAAGCAACTATGCAACTTACATTCTTGGTTGTCAAAATACCATTCGCATATAACACCATTCTTGGCTGACGTAGACTCAATGCTCTTGAAGTAGTAGTTTTGACTTACCATCTGCTGGTTTGATTTTTGACTAAATTTGGCATCAGAGAAATGCACAGAGATCAAATGACGACTAGACAATGTTTTCTGATAGCTTCAAAAATAAAGGAACCTATTAGAAACCCACCGATCAAAATTTTTGACCAGGAGTTTGAGAATGAGAATAGAAAAGATGAGGTGAATCTGCTAAACCACTTGTCACCATTCCCTTGGAAAAAGATTTGGAAAAAACCATCCAAATAGGAGCACGACTAAATACCGACCTCAAGAAAAAATTAGTATCCTTTCTTCGATAGAATGCCGATGTACTCATATGCTCAGCTTCAGATATGCCTGGAATTCTTGCTGATGTCATTATGCATAAGCTGAATATCGACCCCAAACATAGGTCAGTGAAATAAAAGAAAAGAAGCTTTGCACTAGATTGGCAAAAGACAATAGATAAGAAAGTTGATAAGTTTCTAAAGGCAAGATTCATCAGAGAAGTATAATATCCAAACTGGATAGCCAATATCGTAATGGTCAAAAAAGTAAGCAAAAAATAGAGGATTTGCATCGATTTTACCGACCTCAACAAAGCTTGCCTCAAAATTAGTTTTTCTCTACCAAAAATTGACCAACTAATCGATGCAATCTCAGGGCACAAGTTGTTAAGCTTTATGAATGCTTTCTCTGGCTACAATCAAATCAGAATGGCTTCTGAAGATAAAAAGAATATAGCTAAGATAAAGAAAATATAGCTTTTGTCACTCATAAAGGTTTGTACTATTATAAAATAATATCTTTTGGTTTGAAAAATATAGATACCACATACCAGCGTCTAGTCAACAAAGTCTTCAAGCACCAAATCGATCATAATATGCAAGTATATGTTGACGATATGCTGGTCAAGAGCACAGAAGAAGATTGGCATATTACTGACTTGGAAGAAGCATTTGGGGAGCTTCGCAAATACTAGATGAAGCTTAACCCCAACAAGTACATTTTTAGAGTTATGGCCAAAATTTTTTTTGGTTTTCTTATAACCTAGAGAGGGATAGAGGCCAACCCCAAGAAAATCCAAGCGCTACTTGAAATGAAGCCCCTAAGCTCCCTGAAAGAGGTGCAACGACTTATTGAACGAGTGGCATCACTTAGCAAATTCATATCCAGGTTAGCTGAAAAATATCTTTCATTCTCTAAAACTTTGAAGCAAATCAAAGATTTTAGATGGTCGGAGAAATGTCAATCTGCCTTTGATAAACTCAAGACATACCTTGGCTCAATCCCACTATTATTGAAACTAGTTGAATGTGAAGATTTATTCATATATTTAGCTATTTCATCTAATGCTGTCAGCTCGGTTCTAGTTCGAGATGATGTAGGGATGCACAGATCCATCTATTATTATAGCAAATTATTGCGAGATGTGGAAACTCAATATTCTAGAACCAAAAAAATGATCTATTCTCTGGTCATGATAGTTAAACGGCTTCGACCATATTTCTAAGTCCATTCTATTATCATCTTGATAGACCAACTATGAAGATCAGTCCTCCAATGACCTGACACATCCAGCCGATTGGCCAAATGGACCATCGAACTCAGTGAATTTAATATTTGTTATTGGCCCAAATATTCTATGAAAGCTCAAGTGCTGGCAGATTTTATGGTAGAATGTTCAATATCTGAAGAAGATTTGATCCCAAAAATTTAGAAAAAAACTATTGGGGAATTATATTGACTTATACATATGGATGGGGCCTCCAATGCCCAAGGGAGTGGAGCTAGCCTAATTTTGACTAGTCTAGAAGGAGCTGTCACTAAATACGCTCTAAGATTTAATTTCAAAGCTCCCAATAATGGAATCAAATATAAAATCCTCATTACGAGACTTGAATGGCAAAAAAGCTCAACATCAAGAAGCTTAAGGTCTTCATTGACTCTCAGCTTGTTGTCGAATAGGTATGAGATCAATATGAAGCCAAAGATTCTGTTATATCTCAATACTTACATAACACAAAAGAATTGACCCAAAACTTCGATGACCTCAAAATCATTCAAATATCGAGATTAAAAAATGCCTGAGTTGATGCACTTTTACATCTTGCTATATCGAGATTTTTTTATCTCAATCAAAATGTATTCATCAAAATTCTTAAAAATCTCCAACATAGAAGTCCTAATGATTGCTCAAGTAGATCATGAACCCAGCTAGAAGGATCCTTTAATGGATTACTTAGCAAAAGAAATATTGCCCAATGATCCTGCCGATGCAAGAAAAATCAAGAGGCAAGCTTTATGGTACATCTTTCAAGATGAAAGACTCTATAAGAGATCATTCTCTTTCCCATTGCTCCGATATCTAAAACCCTCAAAGGCCGATTATGCTCTTCAAAAGGTTCATGAAGGAATCTATGGCAATCACTTGGAGGGTAGATTCCTAGCATATAATGTAATCTGATAGGATTATTACTGGCTGACCATATAGAAGGATGCTGCTGACCTTGTCAATAAGTATGATCAATGCCAAAGGTATGCAAATATTCAATACCAACCGGTTGCCAAACTCATATCAATTATGACTCCTTGGGCTTTCACCATCTGAGGGATGGATATTCTTGAGCCATATTCTATAATAATAGGATAAAAAAAAATTTTGGTAGTCGCTATTGATTACTTCATAAAATGAGTAGAGACTGAACCACTAGCACAAATCACTGAGAAAAAGATGTGAGACTTCATCTGGACTGCCATTTTGGTCTCCCTCGGATGATGATTACTAATAATGGGAAGTAATTTGATAATGCAAAATTCAAGAAATTTTGTTCCGAGCTACACATCAACCACATGTTAACCTCAGTAGGGCACTCACAATCTAATGGAGAAGCTAAGGTCATAAATCGGATAATTCTCTAAGGTTTGAAAATTAGACTTACTGAAGCCAAAGATCTCTAGGCTGATGAACTGTACAATATCTTCTGAGCTTACAGAACCACTCCTAGATGATCTATTGGAGAAACATCTTTCAAACTCATGTTTGGGTTAGAGGTAGTGATACTTATGGAAATCGGCCTTCCAACACGAAGAGTGAAAAATTTTTATGGGAAAAGTAACTTAGATCAGCTAAGAACCGATCTTGACCTACTAGAAGAAATCAATAAAAAAGCTAAAATTTGCATGGCAACCTACAAACAAAAGGTGGCTAGATATTACAACACCGGGGTAAAGCCAAAGATCTTCAATAAAGGTGATTTGGTCCTCCGTCGAGCTGAAGTTTCAAAATCTTTAGAACAAGAAACTTGCTCCAAATTGAAAAGGGCCATATTGAATCACTGAAGTAATATGAGCAGGGGCATACAAAATTGAGAATTTAGATGGCTCGAATATTTCAAGAACATGGAATGCTAAAAATCTTAGAATGTATCATCAATGAATTCTGAATAAAGCCTCCAAAAATTATCTCATTGAAGTCATTATCCCAAACCATTGAATTAGCTTTTTGATCCTATCTATAAAAAACCAAGCAAATTCAAAGAAGACTATTCTAACCAGAAGACAAACAACATCGTAATAAATCCGATCTCTAGGTCGATAAAGTCTCGAAGGACACAAAAGAAGATAAGGTCTTCTTACCATTGGAACTAATCTCTAGATTGGTAAAGCCCCGAAGGGCACAGAAGAAGATAAGATCTCCTTATCATTGGAACCGATCTCCAAATCAGTAAAGTTTTGAAGGGCACAAAAGGAGATAAAATCTTTCTATCCTTAAATATTGATCTTTGAATCAAGGTTATCTTGGATTTGTATTAAATATCGATCTTTGGATTGAGATTATCTTGGATTTCTATCGAATATCAATCTCTGGATCGAGGTTATCTTGAATTTCTGTTGAATATCAATCTCCAGATCAATGTTATCTCAGATCTCTATTAATATCAATCTCCAGATTGAGGTTATCCTGAATTTTTGTTGAATACCAATCTCTAGATTGAGATTATCCTAGATCTCTATTAATATCGATCTCTGAATCAAGATTATCCTAGATCTCTATTGAATACCGATCTTTGGATTGAAGTTATCTTGGATCTTCGTTGAATATCGATCTCTTGATCAATGCTATTCTAGAATTTTATAAAACACCAATCTCAAGATCGAGGTTATCTTGGGTTCCAATGAAATACCCAATCTACATAAACATTCTTCAAAGAGCCGAGAAGCAATTAGTTGGATTCTTATAAAATGAAAGAAAAACTGACCCAACAATTCTGAATTCAAGTAGGGGTACTCCTAAACTTCTGCTCAGTTTTAAATAAAGTTCAACTTCTAGTTCAAAAATATGATTTTATGCATACATTTGCTAAGATAATTCATAGCGCAACCTAACTGAGGTCAATTGATACAAAATTAATTAAAAGTCAATTGCTATTTATTATGCATGACTTAGAAAAAATTATGAACAAAAACCATATTACCCCACATTGAGTTACATCAGATCAGAAATACCTGACAACATTTGCAAACACAAGCAATTATATAAAAGATAAATTTTTCATTTTACTGAAAAGATTCTTACAAAATGCCCAACCTGGGCTGATACAAAAGAAGGAAAATAATAGAAAGAAAGTGAGATTACAAAAATTAGGCATTTGCTTGAGGAGCTTTTGCAGGAATAGCTGTTTGATCATCCTTTAGTGATATGATCGCAATGGCTGGGCTCTTGGTAGGAGTTGGGACTTTGGCTAGAGCTGGGACTTTAGTGGAAGTAGGGATTTTGGTGGGAGTAGGGACTTCAACAAGGGTTGAAGCCTCAACAAAAGGACAAAGTTGGTCAGCATTTACCTTAGGGGTAGGCTCCGACACCAGTGCAAGACCGGCCTCCTGGGTAATGCCTGTTGACCTCATGATTGATTTTGATGATTATCAAACTTTGAGTGTTTAAGTATTTAACCATATATTTCAAAAATGGATGTAGGTCTTTTCAGGTGTTCAAGTTAAAATTATAATTTTATCAAGTTGGAGATAAAAAAAAAAGTAATAAGAAGCAAAATAGTAATTTTATAAAGTTGGAAAAAATCTATTTTAGAAGCCTTAAGAACAAGCTTAGAAGATTTTTGATCTTTCGAAGGCAGTTTCATAATTTTTGGATGCATAAATTGAAAGAAAATCAAGTTTTAGCAAAAGAATCAATCTAAGGAACGATCTCTAGGTCATACCCTTTCAAAATGGACTGTTCGACATGCATGGCATGCAATCTGAGCTAATCCAGTCTGAGATTGAGCTGATCTAGTTTCAATGAAAGCAAAAGATAGAAAGTGTAGAAAGCCAGTTTTTCAAGATCCAGGCAACTGAGCTAATCCAACTATAAACTGAGCCAACCCAGTGAAGACTGAGTTGACCTAGTTAAAAACTGAGTCGATCCAGTGATTGTAATGGCTAGTTTTCTATAGCTTTTTTTAACAACCATTTCTCCACTCCAACGGCTATTTTAAGGCTTCCATTGGCTATAACTAATCCTAACCATTACAAAGAGTATAAAAGGCTAGAAAAATATTTGAGAAGTAAGATTAAGTGGATTGAAAGTAAAAATCATTAAAATTATATAGTTCATTGAATATCAAAAGAAAAAGAGAGAAAAAAGAGGATCTTGTATATCAAATTCAGAGAGCTTTTAAGTATGATCATCCTCATTCATCCAAGTTTCCTCTCAGCCTTCAAAGGAGTGAATACGAAGCTTCAAGAGCAATCTTTCAACCTCTTCATCAAACTTCAAAAAGAGTTTTTTTGTTGAATTTTATACTTGTATTTTTATTTCTTTATAAGGCTTTTTTTGGAAAAAAGCTTAAAAATTAGGTCCATCCAAGTCCAAAATTGGACCGTATAGGTTTTGGTTAGTGAGCCCATAAAACCAACTGGGTTGATAGTGAACTCAAGAAAACTATCTGTGTAGAGTTGTGGTTGGTGAGCTCGGCAAAATCAACTAGGTTTGTTTGTGAGTCTGAAAAATAAACATACTGTAATCAAGAGTAGATTATAGTGAAAATTCTAACAAAAGCTTGGAAAGTGGACGTAGAAGTGGGTTGCTCCGAACCACTATAAAACCTTGGGTGTTTGTGTTATGTTGTTAATTCTTGCTTTACTTGCTTTATTATCTACTTAGATTAGCTTTCAAATTCCTTTATAGCATTTGCTTATCCTAAAATCACTGCTGCTTATATTATTTACATTTCAACCATATCACTTAAGTTAAAATCAAAGCACACACTTATTTTAGAGTATAATTTAGTCAAAAATTTTATAAGAATCTAATTTATCTCCCTCTTGGGTAGCCATTCTTGGGAAACAATTGGTGTCAGAGTAGGTGCTCCGTTATTGATTATTGATCTAACCATCTAGAGCTAAAAATTTTGGCAATTCAAAATGAAATTTTTTTTAAATGAAGGCCATTTCATAGATAGACCTCCATTATTAAATGAATCAAATTATATATATTGAAAAGCTAGAATGAAAATCTTCATACAATCACATGACTATGATTTATGGAAGATTATAATTAATGGCCCACACACATCCAATGCATTGATTAGTGATGAAGAAATAATCCAATTATATGCTAAGGCTTTAAATATACTTTATTGTTTATTAGATGTAAATGAATTCAATCTAATTTGTTCTTACATTTTAGCATAAAAAGTTTGGAAGAAATTAGAAACAACTTATGGGAGAGAAAGTCAAAAAGAAATATCAAGCTCCCATGAAGAGAATGAAGCTCATCCCAACCCATGCCTCATGTCTCATGAGGATGAAAAAAGAAAAAAGAAGAAGAAACAAAAGAAGAAGAAAGCATCAATTAAGGAGGAGCAAAGCAAGAAAAAGAAAAATGAGAAAAAGAAAGAAAATGCTATAAATCTTTGTCTTTTGACCAATGAAAGATGAGGTAAATTATGAAAATTCTTTCAAATTTACATTTGATGAATTATATGAAGTCTTTAATGAATTAATAGATGAATTTAAAAAATTAAGGCTAAAAAATAAAGAATTTAAAAAGTTAAATATTCTCTTAGCTAATGAAAAGAGTAAGATCTTATTAGAAAAGAAAGATATTTTGAAAGAAAATAATGCTTTGGCTAAAGAAAAGAAAGCACTTCTTAAATCCGAAAAATCTTTAGTTGAAGAAAATATTAAGCTAAAAATGAAATTAGAAAGATAAAAATTTTATATTGAAAAAAAAGAAAACTTATTAAAAAAAAGAAATCTCTTTTGGAAGAAAATATCGATCTAAGAAAAGAAATTAAAAACTTGAAGTCTATGCTTGAAAAATTTACCATTGAATCTTAAAAGCTTCAAAAAATTTTAAATAATTAAAAGGCCATTTTTGATAAAGTAGAAATTGATTATAATTCTTTGAGAAAATAGAAATTTATCAAAAATATGTTTAGCAAAGCTTATTCTGAAAATTATTCTATAGTTTGCTTTAAATGCAATAAAATTGACCATAAAATTTTTGAATGTAATGCTAAACGAATTGGTCATACCTTAATTAAGTAAATATGGATTTCAAAAGAAACCATAAGCTCTAACCTCAATGGATCCAAGAAAGTTTGGGTACAAAAAATTATGAAGTAATTTTGCAGGTATACCAAGGATCCAATGAAACTAAATGAGAAAAATTCTTTTGATGGATGTCTTGAAAATGAAAATAGATGGATGATGCTACTGGATAAAATTTAAACTTTTCTCACATCATGCCATCAATGTTTGTTTGATTGATTCTATTAATTTAATAATCTATCTATATGGTTTTATATCATATTTACTTACTTGAAATACTTCTCATGTTTCGATAAGATTAGAATGTTTGATTGATTTTGATGATTTATCATCGCTTAAAATGATCATACTCTATGAATAAAAAGTTTGATTTATTAAATATTTTAATTTTTAAATTAATATGCTCTCCTTTATATATGATGTGATGAATGAAATATTTTTATCTTAAAAATTCAGCATGATATTTTAAGCCTCATATTAATTTTATAATTGATAAATTTAAATTAAAAGATGCTTAATTGGACATGAATGTTTTAAATACTAAATCCATAAGAGAAACTAATTTTTGGCATTCCCTACAAGATGCTAAATTATCAAAATTCTTCTAAAATTTTGCATGGAATAAGTACTTGAAGATAAGACATTCAATTATCAAAATCAATTGCTTGATATGTTGATATGCATTGTATCTTAGGATAACCCCTAAGAATTTCAAAATTTCCCAGATGAACTAAATCCTATAGAACTATTATCTAGATCCTCCTTGATTTGATTATACTTAATCTCTTTGATCATCGTAACCCAAATTGATTGATTTTTGATCCCTCAGATTGATTTGAATATCTTTCTTGATTATTGATTTGATTGATTTTTTTTTTTAAAAGATAATTTATTAATGAACATTCATACCTTGTTTTGATTGAATGATTTTGAAAATCGAATTTGAGTAATGATCTTCTTGAATCTTTTGAAGTTGATATCTAACAAAATATTTTAAGAAAGCTATCATTTATCCTTAAAGCTAAATATTTAATAACTTTAGTTTTAAGTAATTGGTATCAAACAACTTACTAATTGCTATATATTTGATTGATTTTTGTTTTGGTAAAAAGAAAAGAATGTCTTTGCTTCAAATCTAGTTTTGCACAATTATATCTTTTGATATAATATTGTTTGAGATAAATTAAAAAATTTATATCTTTTTTGAAACTATAATTACTTGATATTTCTTAATAAAAGAAAGAGATGATATTTTGAAGAATAACTTAAAATCTTTTTATGGTGAACCTTGACTGATTTGCTAATATCAATTCAAATTGATTTATCTAAATTAATTTATCTTTATCAATTCAAAACTAAATTCATTGGCATCAAGCTAAACTTGTAAATTAATCTTTAAATGGTATTGAACTATTAAGAAAATCATGATTTGGTATAAATTTTAGTTTAATTGGTATCAAGAAGTTTCTTCTTAAAAAAATTTTCACTATTGGTATCATTAGTATCATTCTTGCCTTGCATTTTATTATAATATTCTTGGCAAAAGAATTGAATGTAATATCTTAAATCTATTTCTCATTGATATAATCTTGATGTGATACCATTTGAGATAAATTCAAAAAATTTCATACTATTTCTAAACTTAATTAAGTAATATTTCTTTTGATAAGAAAAATTTAAATTTAAATAGAAATATTTTTTAATTACTTGTCATACTTTTTTTATCTTCTTGATGTTTGTTCTTATTATATACATTTTTTTGTAAATATCCTTTGAATTCAATAAAAATAAATTTTAAAAAAAAATTGGTGTCTTCTTGAGTGAATGCTATGTTTGATTGATATTTGGATTCATTAATACTTAGTTCACATAATTGATGCTTATACCTTTAAATTTTATTTAATTTTAAAATTACTTTATTTATAAAAATAAAAAAGAGAATATATTAAAGAAAAAATAATCATTTAATTGAAAAGAGCTTTAAAATAAAAAATATCTTTCAAATTTAGAAAATTTGAATTTAATATTTAAATTCATGTTAAATGTGCTTGATTTAAAAGAAAAAGAAGAAGAAAAGTTGAAAAATAAAATATTCTAGCTATAATTATGAAAAATAGGAGATAATATTATTGAAATATTAAAAAAGAATGAATTCTTGATACTTTCAAAATAAGGGAAGAAATGCTTTTTTATCTTGACTTGATTGAAAATTTGATTAACTTGCATTAGGACAACTAAATTTTGACCTTAAATTTTCAATCAATTATTTTATGATCTTCATAAATGAAGCTTTCATGTGATTATCTAATTTAATTTAAATGATTTAATTTTTCTATCTTATTTTTAAAAAATTATTCAGAGTTAAATTAAATTTTAAAATATTTCTTACTCCAAGAAATAAATTTTTAAACTCAATTTTAAAACTCTTTTGAGAATTTAAATTTAATTCTAAACTTCTGATGTGCTTTGCAAAATTCTTATAAATTACTTATTTTAAAATAATTTTTACTCAAAGTAATAAATTTAAAAATATGACTATTTTTTGCTTTGATATTATTTACCTTACTTTGCTTAATACATATCCGATACATACTTTTTCAAAACTTAATTAGCTAAAATTTTTTTAAAAAAAGATTATTAAATACTAAACTATATATTACACTTGATTTCATGATTAAATCCTTTGAAAAGCTCTATTTTTCTTAAAGTTTAAAAGTGCATATATGAAAATTAGATTAAAAAAGTCATATCTATTCAAAAAGAGGGAGAGCCTTTATCATTTGAATTCAAACTAATTTTTTTTTAAAAAAAGAGGAGATGATTTCTTTGATTTGACTTTATAAACTTGATACATCTCTCAATTTAATTTTTTGATGTTGATTTTAATAACTCTTTTTATTTTTTTTCATGAGCTTTTTGATATTGTCAAAAAGGAGGAGAAGTATGTTGAGTATATGCTTGAAGAATTGATGTTTAAAGTTTTTGATGTTTGTACCTTGATGCTTAAAGTTGAACTAAAAAATGATCTTAATATGAGTATATAATATTTGTGAAAGTCTTTCATGAAGTATGCATTTATATTTGTGTACATTATTACTTCATGATTTATACTAGTCAATTTATTGAAACACATTAAATTTTATTTTTATGCATATACTCAAAGTTTTGCCATCAATCAAAAGAGGAGATTGTTGACCCCATGATTGATTTTGATGATCGTCAAACTTTGAGTATTTAAGTATTTAACCATGTGTTTCAAGAATGGATGTAGATCTTTCCAGGTGTTCAAGTTAAAATTATAATTTTAACAAGTTGGAGATTAAGAAAAAGTGACAAGGGACAAAATCATAATTTTATAAAGTTGAAGAAAATCTATTTTAGAAGTTTCAAGAACAAACTTAGAAGATTTCTGATCTTTTAGAGACAGTCCCACAATTTTTAGATGCATAAATTGAAAGAAAATCAAGTTTTAGTAAAAGGATCAACCCAAGGGATGACCCCTAGGTCATCTCCTTTCGAAATGGGCTATTTAGCATACATAGCACGCAAT
This sequence comes from Cocos nucifera, assembly GCA_006176705.1. NCBI lineage: Eukaryota > Viridiplantae > Streptophyta > Magnoliopsida > Arecales > Arecaceae > Cocos > Cocos nucifera. The sequence continues at coordinate 87,845 of QRFJ01001651.1, forward strand.
CTAAGCCAACCTAGTCTAAGACTGAGTCGACCTAGTCTCAGTGAAAGTAAAAGATAGAAAGTGTAGAAAGTCAATTTTTTAGAATTCAGAAAACTGAGCCGATCCAGCTATAAACTAAGCCAACCCAGTGAGGACTGAGCTGACTCAGTCAAAAACTGAGCTAACCTAGTGATTATAACGACTAGTTTTCTACAGCTTTTTCTTACAATCATTTCTCCACTCCAACGACTATTTCAAGACTTTCAATGGCTAGAACTAATCCTCCAGCCATAACAAAGAGTATAAAAGGCTAGAGAAATATTTGAAAAGTAAGATTAAGTGGACTGAAAGTAAAAATCATTAAAATTATGAGGTTCATTGGATATCTAAAGAAAAAGAGAGAAAAGAGAGGATCTTATGCATCAAATTCAAAGAGCTTTCAAGTATGATCATCCTCATTCATTCAAGCTTCCTCTCAGCCTTCAAAGGAGAGAATACAAAGCTTCAAGAGCTATCTTTCAACCTCTCCATCAAACTTTAAAAAGAGTTCTTTTTTTTTTTTTAATTTTTATGCTAAATTTTATACTTATATTTTTGTTTCTTTATAAGTTTCTTTCGGAGAAAGAAACTTGGAGATTAGGCCTATCCAAGCTCGAAATTAGACTATATAGGTTTTAGTTGGTGAGCCCGTAAAATCAACTAGGTTGATAGTGAATTCGAAAAAACTATCAGTATAGGGTTGTGGTTGGTGAGCCTGGCAAAACCAACTAGATTTGTTTGTGAGCCTGAAAAATAAACATACTATAATCAAGAGTAGATTATAGTGGAAATCCCAAAAAAAGCTTTGAGAGTAAATGTAGGAGTGGATTGCTCTAAATCACTATAAAACCTTGTGTGTTTGTGTTGTGTTTTCAATTCTTGCTTTACTTGCTTTATTATCTGCTTAGATTAGCTTTCAAGTTTCTTCATAGCATTTACTTATCCTAAAATCTCTGCTGCTTATATTGTTTACATTTCAACCACACCACTGAAGTTAAAATCAAAGCACATACTTATTTTAGAGTATAATTTGGCCAAAAATTTTATAAGGACCCAATTCATCCTTCCTCTTGGGTAGCCATCCTTGGGCAATAATGCCGCTCAAATCTAAGTTGTGAAAGACTTTCCAACTAGTCTTTTGCAGTTGCTAAACCCACTATCGAAGGCCTCTACCGAAGCCTCTATGACTTCCTCTTAAAAAGCGTCGAAGGACTTGTCTTCCTCCATTGCTCTAGTAGCAGCGGCCTTCCATCACTCTATGTGCCTTTGGTATACTAAGAGGTCCTTGTCTCAAGCGGCCATCATCTCATCCTAAGAGGACACCATATCGTCTAGCTTCTTCACCTTGGTCTCTACCTCAAAAATCTTGGAGACCTCCTGCTGCAGCTCCAATAGCCTCTTTTCTTCCTATTAGTCTTTTTTTGATGATCCATCAAGGCCTTATTCTTTTCTTTTTATTATGGCCAGTTTATCCTAGAGCTATTTTTTTAGTCCCTCAGCAACTTCGGCCTTCTTTGCATCTTTTTCTTCCATCATCTTCTGATAATCCTTTGCGGACTACAGCGCTTCTTTCATGGACTTTTTATTTTCAGCAAACCATGCCATATGCTTAGTAAATAGTTTAAAGTACGAGGTAGTTGACAGAATAAAGAAAGAAATGATATCAGGTTAGTAAAAAACCAATGTCAAAAAGAAGAAGAAGAAGAAGAAGAAGAGAGAAGAGAAGAGAAAAGAAAATCTTACATATAGAATGCTGCTGAAATCATAGTTGATCAGCTCCTCCGATCCAAGATCCCTCCTACGGGAATGTAAGTCCTGCTATAGCATCACGACGAATAGTAGAACCCTATCAAGTGTTATTGTGTCTTGCATAGAGGCTTGGGCTAGATTAATTTTATTGATGGAAGTTGATGGTGGGTCAACCTCCAGAACCTTCGACCCTCTAGAGGATCGAGCTTGGTGAACAGGTGCCGAGGTCGGTGCAGTTGATGGACTAGACTTCGACAGTGCAGTAGTTGAGCCTGACCTTAGATGAGTTGTTGGCTCCTTGGAAGGTGGATGGGCCACCTTGGTGGATTGCCGATGTCCCCGGGACATCGAAGATGATGCAGGTGAGGAGAGGGAGCTAATGGGTGCCATGTTGATAACTAATGCCTCCAAAGTGGAAGTTGGCACAGATCAGGGGGAAGCCGAGGAGACGACGGTATCCTTCTCTTTTCCTCTCTTTGTTGGAGGACTCTAGCTTCCTCTCTCTATTCTGCCAATCTTTTTGGGTTGAACCTCATGAGTACTGTCATAGTGAAGAAGAGGTATGATGGTCAGAAAAAATCAAGTACATGAAAATTTAAAGAAAAGCCAACAACATACTCACCCTTGGGGAGAGACATGGTTGATGTCGGAGTCGAACAATGATTGGTCTATCACTAGCTAGCTAAGCTTAGGCACCTTTATACCCAGTAGCTCTTTAAAGACCTCTTTATCCCCAAGTAGAACTTGCTTATGGGAGTTCCAGTTAAGCCGAGATCTACCCCAGCTAGTACTAAAATCTCAAGGTATATCAAAAGAAATAAAGAAAAAATGACTTTTTCAATCGTTGATAGAGGAAGGAAGGGAAGGACCAAATTTATAGTGAGATCGGGGTGAGAAATACCACCAACCTTTCTCTATGGGATGTTTCTTCAAGATGAATAGTGCCCTAAAAAGAGAAATTCTAAGTTCAATGGTGGCAAAACTATAGCAGATGATAAAAACTAAGATGATCCTAACGATGTTAGTGAAGGGAAATCCTGATTTCCCGATCCAGGTTCGTTCAGATCTGATCAGATCAAGAGATATATTTCAAAAATTTTTCTCTTGATCCCAATCAGATCTTGATATGTTTTAGATCTGATTCTTATTATTTTAATAAAATAAAATTAAAAGATAAATTAAATCAAATTTAATTTATCTGATCTGGGTAATCCTATTACCCTGTTGATGATCCTGTTTGCAGCGGAAGGTTCTGGATCTTAGCCACGCAAGCGCCTGGCCTCTACCGGTATCCACTCGGGTTGGATCTGGAGATCCTCTTCTTCTCTATCACACCTCCAAAAATCAGATCTGGATCTGATCTGGAGGATTTTCAAAACTTTTTTTGAAGATGAGCACTCGTCCTTTGCAGCAGCGCAGCCTTCTTATTTTGATCACCTTTCTTTGATTTGAATCGCACCAACCAAGGTCCAAAACTCCTTTTGGATGTGGAGAGCAAGGGGAGAAGAGACTATGGCATGGAGAAGGAGGAGAGAGGCAGCCTTGGGTCATGGAGAAACTATGATCTCATCATATCTCTATCTCATACAATCTGAGTTGGATACAGGGTCTTATTTATAGACTAGCTGTGATCCAACTCCTCTTCTTCCCAACCAATCACAACCCTTTGTGAAATCAGATCTAAATCTGATTGGTGGGAATAGAGTCCCCTGGATTCCTCCTTAGAGGGCGCCTAAGACCAGTCAAAGTTGGTTCTTAGAAGAACTCTAATTGGAATCCAAAAAGGAGATGGAGTCCTTATCCAACAAGGACTCCTAGGCGCCTCCAACTTGGGCACACGCCTAGGGTGGCGTGCGCCCTTCTTCTTGCCAGGTTCTGGCAGGGGGACAGGCCCCCACCAGCTCTCCAATAGGTGCATGACATGTGGTCAAAAGTCAAAGTGTCAATGGTCAATGTTTGACCAGTCAAAGGTAGACTTTTGACCAAAGTCAAAGAACAAGAAATGGCAGGTGACCAAAAATGGCAGGTAGTGTCTTACAAATAAGACAACCTTTTCTGACTTGGACAACCTCCAGTCAGACCATATGAAGGCCTCTGTTTGAGCACAAACTCCTTTGGCTCAGACAGGACAACTTATTTATGATAGCAAAAGAAGAACGTTAGGTTCAATCGAGTGCTAGCACGATTTCCTTGAACCTAATTGAATCTCATTCAGATCAATTGAACTAGATCAATTCAATTGATGATCACCAGATTCAAACCCTTGTTTGTGTGACCCAGTTAGGTTCAGTTCTGTTTGGTAATGAGATATGTCATGATCTCTATCATCGACATCATCGAAACTCCTTTCGATGGATCAGAACTCTTCTGATTCAAACAGCTAGAATGATCGATCATCTAAATCATTCTAATTGCTTCCAAAATCCACCAGTGACACCTAGCAGTATATGGTAGCAACCCATCAGAGCTGAATGTGAACCTCTTGGTGCAGCTACCTGTGTGATTCAGTTCTTCTATCTTGAGCCCCGATCAGATTAGGGTTAAGGTGAACTCGTCAAACCCTAGTCTCTGTCATATGATGTAATCATTTCGATTCGAGTCCAATGTGAAAATCTAAATAGAAACTCTTTCTATTATTTCACTCTACCATGGCCATGGATTTCTGGACTT
>QRFJ01001651.1:93281-116307 GCA_006176705.1 Cocos nucifera
AGGGGGACAGGCCCCCACCAGCTCTCCAATAGGTGCATGACATGTGGTCAAAAGTCAAAGGGTCAATGGTCAACGTTTGACCAGTCAAAGGTAGACTTTTGACCAAAGTCAAAGAACAAGAAATGGCAGGTGACCAAAAATGGCAGGTAATGTCTTACAAATAAGACAACCTATTCTGACTTGGACAACCTCCAGTCAGACCATATGAAGGCCTCTGATTGAGCACAAACTCCTTTGGCTCAGTCAGGACAACTTATTTATGATAGTAAAAGAAGAACGTTAGGTTCAATCGAGTGCTAGCACGATTTCCTTGAACCTAATTGAATCTCATTCAGATCAATTGAACTAGATCAGTTCAATTGATGATCACCAGATTCAAACCCTTGTTTGTGTGACCCAGTTAGGTTCAGTTCTGTATGGTAATGGGATATGTCATGATCTCTATCATAGACATCATCGAAACTCCTTTCGATGGATCAGAACTCTTCTGATTCGAACAGCTAGAATGATCGATCATCTAAATCATTCTAATTGCTCCCAAAATCCACCAGTGACACCTAGCAGTATATGGTGGCAACCCATCAGAGCTGAATGCGAACCTCTTGGTGCAGCTACCTGTGTGATTAAGTTCTTCTATCTTGAGCCCCGATCAGATTAGGGTTAAGGTGAACTCGTCAAACCCTAGTCTCTGTCATATGATGTAATCATTCGATTCGAGTCCAATGTGAAAATCTAAATAGAAACTCTTTCTATTATTTCACTCTACCATGGCCATGGATTTCTGGACTTGATTCTCATGATCATCATAGGGCTACTCCTCTACCACCGAGGTAGATAGATTCCCATCTTGATGCAATCCAGTTCCTACAATGAACATGCTATAGCCAACATACACCTCAGGGTTCCATATGGCTAGGAGACCGAGTAATGGTGTAGTCAAACTATAACACCCTCAAGGTGAACTGCCGATGCATCTCAGGTCAAAGAACCAGACACACTACTGCAGCATCGAGTCAGTCATTGACGAGAAGGTAGACTTCCTAATGACTACTCGAGGTGGTCACGCTCAGTGCCCTCGTTCTCTAACGAGTACCTGTACTCTCGCTCCGGTGTCTCCACACCGTAGACTCAAGACTCATCTACTAAAGAGAAGCGATCGTACACCAACCTTCCGGATCAATCACCATCCTCGTGATGATCCTATGGTCGGGAGCTGTTTATGAGTTAATAATGATTATTCATGTCTTAAATTTTCAACTCTTGAAAATATGAATTATCATTACCATTAACTCAAAGGATGTATCACAGACACTAAATACACATATGTGATAGAAAATAACCCATTTTATTAATTATAGTCAAAATTATAATTTTGCCCCTAGAAGTGTATTACAAGTGTCAGCCAATTCTGGCTTCTAGGGCACATATATCTAACAATCTCCCACTTGTCCTAAAGCCAATTGGCTACAAGTCTAAGTCCCATCTTCTCAAGGTGGGCTTCGATCTTCTGCTGGCCCAACGGCTTTGTAAGTGGGTCTGCCACATTATCTGCGGAGTTGACTCTCTTGACCTCAACGTAACCTTTCTCAAGGTAATCGCGGATGAGATGTATCGCCGCTCAATGTGCTTGGACTCGGTGAGACCTCGGCTCCTTAGCAAGGGCTATGGCGCCATTGTTGTCGCAGTAAAGAGGAATGGCATCTGATGGCATTACTCCAATTTCTGCAGCAAACTTCTTGTACCAGAATTTCCTTTGCAGCCTCTGATGCAGCTATATATTCTGCTTCCATGGTGGAATCTGCTATCACAGTTTGCTTGGAACTCTTCCAGCTGACAGCTCCACCATTGCACACAAACAGACTTCCAGATGTCGACTTTCGATCATCTATATCGGACATGAAGTCCGAGTCTGTGTATCCCTGGAACTTGGAGTTCTCCATTACCAAAGACCAACATCATATCCTTAGTTCTTCTCAAGTACTTAAGGATACATTTCACAGAAGTCCAGTGTTCTTCACCTGGATTTGACTGATATCTGCTTGTGACACTCACAGCATGGGCTATATCAGGTCGTGTACATAGCATGGCATACATGAGGCTCCCTATTGCAGAAGCATAAGGGATCTTGCTCATGCGTTCTATTTCCTCAGGTGTGCTGGGGCACATCTTCTTGGAAAGATGAATACCATGTCTGAAGGGTATTAATCCCCTCTTAGAGTTTTCCATACTAAACCTCTTTAGTACTTCCTCTATGTACATCTTCTGTGAAAGTCCTAGCATCCTATTCGGTCTATCCCTATAGACCTTAATTCCTAGAATAAAGGATGCTTCACCTAGGTCTTTCATGGAGAATTCCTTGGACAACCACATCTTGACTGATGTCAACATGGGAATATCATTCCCAATAAGGAGGATGTCATCCACGTACAATACGAGGAAGACAACAGCGCTCCCACTGACCCTTTTGAAAACACATGGTTCCTCTTCATTTTTGATGAAACCAAACTTTTTGATCACATCATTGAAACGAGTGTTCCAGCTCCGAGATGCTTGCTTAAGTCCATATATGGACCTTTGCAGCTTGCAAACCTTGTGATCAGTATCACTGGATGTGAAACCTAGCGGCTGTTCCATATAGATATCTTCCTCAAGATATCCATTTAGGAATGCCGTTTTCACGTCCATTTGCCATATTTCATAATCGAAATAGGCTGCAACAGCAAGCAATGTGCGGATGGATTTTAGCATAGCTACCGGGGAAAAGGTATCCTGATAGTCAATGCCTTCGCGTTGACTATAACCTTTTGCCACCAGTCTAGCCTTGAATGTCTCCACATTCCCATCTGCACCAATCTTTCTCTTGAAGATCCATTTACACCCAATAGGTACTATACCTTCTGGTGGATCTACCAAGGTCCAGACTTGGTTTGAGTGCATCGAGTCAATTTCTGACTTCATTGCCTCAAGCCATTTCTCGGAGTCGATATCTGATATCGCCTCGTTGTAGGTTTTGGGATCATCACCATGAGCACCATTACCTATGAGGAACATTTCCTCTACATCCTCTGAAATAATACCTAAGTATCTTTCAGGGGGACGGGAAACTCTTTCCGATCTACGAGGTGGAGGAGGTAGTGTTCTTATTGGCTCAACCTGATTTGGTTCCACTTGGTCCTTAGCTCGTTCTGCTTGTGAGACTTTCTCATCAAGCTTAATCTGCTTTCCAATGCCGCTATCTTGAATAAACTATTTTTCAAGAAATATGGCATGTCGACTCACAATCACATTGTGGTCTTCTGGAATGTAGAAATAGTATCCTAATGACTCTTTAGGATATCCTATGAATCGAGCTCTAAAGGACCTAAACTCTAACTTGTCCGCTTGTTGTCTTTTGACATGAGCCGGACAACCCCAAATTCTGAGATGACTCAGACTTGGTTTCTTACCGTGCCATATCTCATACGGTGTGGTAGGAACGGTTTTAGAGGGAACCCTATTCAGTAAATAGATTGAAGTTAATAATGAATGTCCCCAAAGAAAATCAGGGAGGTCTGTGAAGCTCATCATGGATCGAACCATATCCAATAGAGTCCGATTTCTCCGTTCTGAAACCCCGTTGAGTTGAGGTGTTCCTGGTGGAGTCCATTGAGAGACTATGCCATTTTCCTTAAGATAGTCTAGGAATTCCCGGCTAAGGTATTCACCTCCTCGATCTGATCGAAGAACCTTAATGGGTTTTCCAGTTTGTTTTTCTACTTCATGTCTGAATTCTTTGAACTTTTCAAAAGGCTTCAGACTTGTGTCTCATAAGATACACATACCCATACCTAGACAGATCATCGGTAAAGGTAATGAAGTAGACAAAATTGCCTCTAGCCGGCACATCAAATGGGCCGCACACATCAGTATGTACTAGGGCAAGGAGATCTGTGGCCCTCTCCCCATGTCCAACAAAAGGGAGTTTAGTCATTTTGCCTTGAAGACAAGATTCACAAGTTGGATATGACTCAAAAGTCAATGGACTCAATAGCCCATTTTTCTCCAATTTGTTAATCCTATCTTCTGCTATATGACCTAATCTCAGGTGCCATAGATATCTGTCGTTTGGACTATCCCTAGGTCGTTTGGCATTCACGTTTTGCTCGATAGTTAAAACAGGTACATCAATATGCAATTGATAAAGACCATTAATCAAGGAAACCATTTGCAATTTTATTTCTTTCATAAAGAATGTTACAATGGTCCTTAAAGAAGGTGATCACATAACCTTCTTGTGCTAAGCATGAAACAGAAATCAAATTCCTGCTAGCTGCAGGCACATAATAACAGTCTTTTAAAACTAAGTCTAAACCAGATGGTAATCGCAGAGGGTATGTTCCCACGGCTACTGCAGCAACTCTTGCTCCATTACCGATGCGTAGGATCATGTCTCCATCCCTCAGCCTCCTGCTATCCTCAAGACCCTGCATAGAAGTGCACAGATGAGCACTAGAACCAGAGTCAAGCACCCAACTGGATGCAGAAGAAACCGTAAGGTTAGACTCAATAACGAGCATACCTCCAGAAGGACCTTCCTTCTTGTTCTTCAGGGTGGCCAGGTAAGTAGGGCAGTTCCGCTTCCAATGGCCGTCGCTGTTGCAATGGAAACACTTTCCTTTGCCATCGACCTTCTTCTTCGGTTCTGCCTTCTTCTTCTTTGATCCTTCCACCTTTTGCTTTTTCACAGACTTCTTTTTCTTTCCATAAGACTTTCTTTTGGAAGAAGTCCGTTCCATAGCAAGAACTGAGCCTTTAGAACCTTTCATAGAAAGCTCAGCGGTAACCAGCATATTCATCAACTCGGCCAAGGAATTTTGAAGTTTATGCATGTGGTAATTCATGATGAATTGCCCATATGCATCAGTCAAGGATTGCAGAATAATATCGTTCTGCAGATCCAAGTCCAACTTCACACCGAGCTTCTCAAGCTCTTCCATGTCCTTGATCATTGTCAGACAGTGATCTTGGACTGACTGCCCATCACGCATCTTAGCCTTAAAAAGTCATTTCGTGACTTGATATTTGGCTGCGCGACTCTGTTCACCAAACATCTCCTGCAGGTGAGCCAACATTTGGCGAGCAGTCCCGATATCTTCATGTTGGCGCTGGAGCTCATCAGACATCGAGCCCAACATGTAGTATCTGGCCTTATTGTCTTCGTCAATCCATTTTTCCAGAGACGCTCTCTGTTCAGTGGATGGACGAGCTGGTAAGGTGGGAGGGTCCTGGTCCAAAACATGTGTTAACTTCTCTGAACCCAAAATAATTTTGTAGTTCCTGAGCCAATCTTTATAATTGGGTCCAGTCAGTCTATGTGTGTCTAGGATACGTGCCAGTGGGTTGGACGCAGACATTTTCCTGTAGAGAGTCAAAGATTCTAGTTAGATACTGTAATTTTGACTTGACCAATTTGTTTAGGGATTTTATTTTTAAACAAATTAGCTCCCACTATTTTCTCGGATCCCTACACTCCCTCTGTAGAGATGCGAAAATCTCCACGATTGAATGATTTCTAGTGGGTGGTGCGGTCTCACCAACTGACTCATCACCTCACCTAACAGTTATTGGTGATGGGTTAGCCAATGAGTGAACAACTCTTGTTCAATGATTCTCTAATCATGGTGCACCCAAACTTGGTCTCTAATTCATGAATCTCACCGTATCCGGAATATTGATCCACTCCTTAGTTAAGTCAGACCCACCATTTGCATAGACTGGGTTCCTAATTGAGGTCTCTCACCGTATCCGGAAATATTGAGCCCAACTCATCCTCCAGCCCATAGCATCCAATGCCTAATAGACATGGTTGCGTCTTCCCGGTGCAACTGAGCCACTGTATCCAGCCGAGAACAATCAACCCCGGGAAGGGCCCGCACATCTACAATGGTGGAAGACCTCAGGACTTAATCTTTTCTTAGGGAGAATTGATTCAGGTCTCATTAAACTAGACTTGGCTTAGTCATAACAATTATGACTAACCTAGTGGCATGGGTTAGCTCGGATTATTGACCACCTCAGATCAGAACTGTGTCAACAGATATGGCCAGGTAAGTGAGACCGGTGGAAGGAATATGCCGTTAACTCGCACAAGAACGCATTCAGGTCGAGTAGCTTCCAATTAAAAACCAGTCGATCGTCTGTGCCAAACTTACCTTAGACACCAAATTGTTGAGTCAGAACCAATTGGGTTAGCCTACAATCCAGACTCTAACCTCTGAGCCTAATTAGGTCTTGCTTGATCGTGACTCGATCTTGACCCAGACTTAATCCTATTAGGCTGGTCAATTTAAGCATTGTTGATCCCATCTAACCAACTCTTGATTCGGTTTGATCAACCGCTTAGACCTAATTGAGCTACCCAAGCCCGAACCCAGTATTATGAATATGTCTTAGATCTGAAATTCTCAATTTTAGACCTAATTAATATTCCATAAACTTAATTCTTAATTAAGTTGGGTTCATAAACAAAATATGCACAATAAATCCTAGGGTTTCAGGATCTAGGGTTTTGCAGAAAGTAAGTTTTGGGTTTCTGATTAAGGACGAACACGCAGCACCCCTACACGTCATAAGAACACCCCATCGAATGGGAAGAGAGGGCCTTTAAACCCTTCTTCGTTCTTATGACCGGACGGCCAAGAGGAACGCCTTAATCAGGAACATGTAAATACTACAAAACAGTTATAGATCTATATCATATATCTCATATACAAATTTAGATCTAATCAAGGCATATTTTGCATACATCTCATGTATCAAATCATGCATGTTTTCAGATCTAAATTATCTCATAATAATCTAAAAAATTAGATTTAAATTGATCTAATCAAAATAAATTCTAATCTAGACAATTATGTAGAACTATTCTACAACTAGTCTAGACATGCATCAATCATATCTCATATGATATTTAAAATTAAATAATTTTTATTTGCTGTTTATCAGATGTTATTATAACACTTATAATATCAGAAAAATAGTAAATAAGAAGATCTAAAATATGATTTAATCAGATTAAATCAAAGACATGCAAAACTATTCTATAGAACTATTCTATTCTAGAACTAGTCATGCATATCTTCATGTTCTTAGATCCAAATCATTTAATTTTAATTTTTTCTGATTTCAGATCTGATCACATCTCATGTGACATCTGAAATCACTTTATTTTCTAATTAAAATAAAATTAAAATCAGATCTAAACAATTTTAGAACCATGGCTCTGATACCAGTTGAAGGGAAATCCTGATTTCCCGGTCCAGGTTCGTTCCAGATCTGATTAGATCAAGAGATATATTTCAAAAATTTTTCTCTTGATCTCAATCAGATCTTGATATGTTTCAGATCTGATTCTTATTATTTTAATAAATAAAATAAAATAAGATAAATTAAATCAAATTTAATTTACCTGATTTGGGTAATCCTATTACCCTGTAGATGATCCTGATTGCAGCGGAAGGTTCTGGATCTTAGCCACGCAAGCGCCTGGCCTCTACCGGTATCCACTCGGGTTGGATCTGGAGATCCTCTTCTTCTCTATCACACCTCCAAAAATCAGATCTGGATCTGATCTGGAGGATCTTCAAAACTCTTTTGAAGATCTGCAGTCGTCCTTTTGCAGCAGCGCAGCCTTCTTGCTTTTGATCGCCTTTCCTTGATCTGAATCGCACCAACCTAAGTCCAAAACTCCTTTTGGACGTGGAGAGCAAGGGGAGAAGAGACTATGGCATGGAGAAGGAGGGGAGAGGCAGCCTTGGGGCGTGGGAAATTGATCTCAATTCTCATTCATTAGAATTAGGGTTGGGCGCAGGGTCTTATTTATAGACCTCTTGTGATCCAACTCCTCTTCCTCTCCAACCAATCACAACCCTTTGTGAAATCAGATCTAAATCTGATTGGTTGGAATAGAGACCCCTGGATTCCTCCTTAGAGGGTGCCTAAGACCAGTCAAAGTTGGATTCTTAGTAGAACTCTAATTGGAATCCAAAAAGGGAGGTGGAGTCCTTGTCCAACAAGGACTCCTAGGCGCCTCCTAACTTGGGCTCACGCCACCCTTGGCGTGCGCCCTTCTCCTTGCCAGGTTCTGGCAGGGGGACAGGCCCCCACCAGCTCTCCAATAGGTGCATGACATGTGGTCAAAAGTCAAAGGGTCAATGGTCAACGTTTGACCAGTCAAAGGTAGACTTTTGACCAAAGTCAAAGAACAAGAAATGGCAGGTGACCAAAAATGGCAGGTAATGTCTTACAAATAAGACAACCTTTTCTGACTTGGACAACCTCCAGTCAGACCATATGAAGGCCTCTGATTGAGCACAAACTCCTTTGGCTCAGTCAGGACAACTTATTTATGATAGTAAAAGAAGAACGTTAGGTTCAATCGAGTGCTAGCACGATTTCCTTGAACCTAATTGAATCTCATTCAGATCAATTGAACTAGATCAGTTCAATTGATGATCACCAGATTCAAACCCTTGTTTGTGTGACCCAGTTAGGTTCAGTTCTGTATGGTAATGGGATATGTCATGATCTCTATCATCGACATCATCGAAACTCCTTTCGATGGATCAGAACTCTTCTGATTCGAACAGCTAGAATGATCGATCATCTAAATCATTCTAATTGCTCCCAAAATCCACCAGTGACACCTAGCAGTATATGGTGGCAACCCATCAGAGCTGAATGCGAACCTCTTGGTGCAGCTACCTGTGTGATTAAGTTCTTCTATCTTGAGCCCCGATCAGATTAGGGTTAAGGTGAACTCGTCAAACCCTAGTCTCTGTCATATGATGTAATCATTCGATTCGAGTCCAATGTGAAAATCTAAATAGAAACTCTTTCTATTATTTCACTCTACCATGGCCATGGATTTCTGGACTTGATTCTCATGATCATCATAGGGCTACTCCTCTACCACCGAGGTAGATAGATTCCATCTTGATGCAATCCAGTTCCTACAATGAACATGCTATAGCCAACATACACCTCAGGGTTCCATATGGCTAGGAGACCGAGTAATGGTGTAGTCAAACTATAACACCCTCAAGGTGAACTGCCGATGCATCTCAGGTCAAAGAACCAGACACACTACTGCAGCATCGAGTCAGTCATTGACGAGAAGGTAGACTCCCTAATGACTACTCGAGGTGGTCACGCTCAGTGCCCTCGTTCTCTAACGAGTACCTGTACTCTCGCTCCGGTGTCTCCACACCGTAGACTCAAGACTCATCTACTAAAGAGAAGCGATCGTACACCAACCTTCCGGATCAATCACCATCCTCGTGATGATCCTATGGTCGGGAGCTGTTTATGAGTTAATAATGATTATTCATGTCTTAAATTTTCAACTCTTGAAAATATGAATTATCATTACCATTAACTCAAAGGATGTATCACAGACACTAAATACACATATGTGATAGAAAATAACCCATTTTATTGAATTATAGTCAAAATTATAATTTTGCCCCTAGAAGTGTATTACAAGTGTCAGCCAATTCTGGCTTCTAGGGCACATATATCTAACAAAGGGCAAATTTGAGGCTACAACCAAGTTAGAGTAAACCAGATTTCATGGTCACCTAGAACTATCTCTCCCCTCCTACCACCATCAAGAGAAGTACTTTCTTAGAAAGACATGATTGAGGAAAGGATGAAAGAGATACAAGAGAGATAGGGGAGGACTAAGGAAGAAAAATAGCAAAAGATGAAGATAAATCCTAAGCAAAGGGCACTCTATGTAGGGAATTGTGTCCCAAAGCCAATCGTCAGCCTGTTGATGGTTGTACTATTTTATATAAATAATTTATTATTAAATAAAATATTATTCTAGCTTTTTTTATCATAAATTCTACATCTTCTAATGAACTTCTTTTATTGTGATGAAGTTCTTAAGACTATCTAATTTTGATAAAGAAAGGATTTATCGATTAGTCCTTAAACTATTCATGATCAAATGATATGTTGTTAATCAGGACGACAATGTTTATTGAGTATAGATCACTGTATGCTATATAGATTGATTGTCCTCTTAACCAATGAGTGTGGAGATACTGGTATGGCGTATAGGTGAGATATAAGGATACATCATCACTAAATATGACCAACTTCAGAGCATTCTACTATCAAAAATTTCTCTGATGGCATATGGGTATAAGAGTCTCTTAGACTTGAGATCACCACGGTGGCTTGCAAGCAACTTACTATACTTTAGTGCTGGACTATCTGAATTTCTAATTTAGTGATGAAAGATTTTTGAGCACAGTCAAGTACTTGTGAAGTCAGTGTGTGATCAAGATGGGATTGACCACTCCAAGGATTTGGAGAAAATGCATCACTGTATTTCAATTTGGCAAAACCTTGACCAGGGTAATCCATGAGATGGATTTGATATTTTGAAATACAATATGGATGACCTAATCAGGGTTGATAGTTAAATCCTAAGTTTATCCTATAAGCATTTTGGTCAAGGGGATGAATTATATGGAAATCATACCCATATGGGTTCTAAGACTGCTGCTTTACACATTTGACTTATCCGACCGTTGAGTATCATTGCTAGATGGTCAGTTTGATGGGTATAGAAATTTATTCCTATGCTATCATCTTAGCTTGAAACCTATTGGGTCATACACATTAAATGTCTTGATCTGATCGGATGGTTGATCAACGATTTAGAATCATTCTTAGGTCAAACAATCAATATGATTGATGTTTGACCTAGTGCAAGTATTGTCGGTAGATCAATTAGCAATTGAATTACTAATTAACTTACTTTGATTAAATTAGAAAGCTGAGATTAAATTTAATTAAATATAATTTAATTAGATTTGCTTTGGGCTTGATTGGATTAAGTCCAATTGATTTATTGAATGAGCCAATTGTAAGAAAGAACAAGTTTCTATTCAATTAGGACTTATATGCACCCAATTTTTAATTTAATTAAAAATTAAATTATATTTAAATTTAATTTAATCTAATTTAATTAGGCTCTTAGTTGGACTAAGATCATCTCTATTTTGGTTGTATTAGTTTTAATTTAATTGGATTCAAATAATAAGTAGGACCAAGTTAAAACTAGAAGTCCTAATATGACTAAGATTTCTCCTTCTTGCGCCATCTTGCTTTCCATGCCCCCCATACTAATTCTCTTAAAATTTTTATGGAAAATTTTATATCAGGAGAGTATCCATGCCCTTTTTATGTCTCCCACCATTTTAGAAGGAAATTAGTTATGGAATAGGTCAAAATAAATAAGTTATTTTGACCTAGGTCTCTATTGGATAGAGTTTGACATATCACTTTTCCTTATTTCTTTGAGGCACCAAACCACCTGATTTTTCTCTAGAGTCCATAAAAAAATATAAGGAAGGGATACCCAAGAGTTGGGTGCCCCAATCCTTGCTTAAATTAGACCTGCCTTTCTAGGTATTTGATCTAGACACTACTACAAAATCGGACTATGGCGGTGGTTTTTAACCACCACTGTAGTCCGAAAAATCGCTACTATAGAATATGACAGTGGTTAGCTAACCACTACCACTGTAGCCATCACCATAGGCCTATGGCAGTGGTTATGGAAACCGCTGCCATAGACACCTATTACGGCAATTTTCAAACCACTGCCATAGGCTTATCTATGACAGTGGTTATGAAAACTGCTGCCATAGACGTCTATTGCAGCAATTTTCAAATCACTATGATAGATCAATCTATGGCAGCGGTTATGGAACCGCTGCCATAGGCTAGTCTATGAAAGTGGTTATGACACCGCTGCCATAGGTTTAATGTAGTGGTTGACACATTGCCTATGACAGTGGTTAGCACATCTATGACAGCGGTTGTAAAATCGCTATCGTAGCTTTTGAATAATTAAAAAATATAAAATTTTTAAATTTTTATATATTTTACCTGACAAATGTAGAAATATATAATATAAAAAAATATTATAAATATAAAAATATTTTTAAAATGCTAAAATTTTATTATCAAATAAAATTTATTATAATATTTTTAAAAAAAATACATCAAAAGTCTCCTAAATCTACATTATCATCATCCCCGAAAGATGGAGCATGAGCTGGAGCTGGAGCTGGAGCTGGAGATGGAGCTAGAGCTGGAGTTGAAGTTGAAGGAGCTAGAGCTGGAATGCATGCCAACATATCCTCAAAGCCCGTAAAAGCATCTCCAAAATGCATGCTGAGTGTCAGCACCATGTCTCTCATGATGCCCTTTAGATGAGATGCACGATCCTCAGCCCGATCGACCCGCATCACAGCATGATCTGCCCATGCCAATGCCGTCTCAAGCTCCTCCCAACTAACGACACTGAAAGCCTATGAAGAGACGCTCGCCTTTGATCAATAGCTGATCGGTGTATGTTCGGGCCTGCATTGGATCCTCCCAGAGTGCTCAGGCCCCAAGACCTGAGATAGATTGTCATGGAGGCTAGAGGTATCCGGGCCCTCGCTCATGAGTGCATCTAACTGATCCTATAATTATAAATGCAAATATAATTTTATAAGAAATGCCATAATACTAATCATATATACTAATATATTTAATACTTATAAAAATCCTTTTGATTGTGGCTTTCATCGGCCTGCCCTTTTTGTTTATACGGCTAGATCGAAAGATCTCGCTATGACTGTGCATCACTCTATCTCTCATCAGCTATAACAATAGATTAGTTTATCAAAAATATGAAAAAAATATTAATTTAATTTATCTAGTAAGATTTAGAATTCATTATCTCTCTATGCACACGACTGGCCATAGACTCATGATCAAGAATGTGCGTATACTCCTGGACTGCCCGGTTCTTTCAGTTCTAGTGAAAGATAGCCTAACAAGTATTCAAATAAATAATAAATATTTAAAAAATATTTATATATAACTTTAAGTATATTAAAAATTCAAAAGTTAGTAATTTTATCTCGAACTCCTAGCTCCTCCAATGTGTAGCCATCCTCTCTCACTGACTCAAAGGACAGTCTTGTATCCAAAAAACAAGCTCCTCTAGAGTGTCTCGTTAGTGCTCGAGCCATCCTCTATGGAGTTTGACCTTGTAACCCCGGTATGACTTCTCGATCTTCTTCAATCAGGCATCTCGAGCCCTCTCGTGATTAGAAAAGTCATACCTCCTCTGCACAAAGTTATCAAAAGTCAGTTATAAAATTATTCTAATCAAACATAGTGTAAACATGTAAAATGCATAAATATAATTAAGATGCACTTATCCATATCTCCTTCCACATCCGATCTCTGATGGTATCATCCATCAATTGCCAGTCTTTGGGTTTTATAGAAATAAGGTCTGACCGCCTCACAAGCATTCCAAAAAAGGAATGCATCTCCCACATGGTCTCCCCTACTGGCCTCCCCTCCAGATCATACTGTACCATCACCTTATGCTGGCGGTTCCACACATGCATCATACGTGTGGGACCTTGAAATATCCTACTGGATGATGCACCTACAGTGAAAATATATTATACAAATATATAAGTATACAAATACTATATAAAAAATAAATAAATAATATAATAAAAATGTATACTCAGATGCCGGTGGAGTAGCATGTGTTGAAGATGTGGATGATGATAGAGGCTCAGATATTGGTGTACTAGATACTGCCAGTGGAGTAAATGCTGATGGTGGAGGTCCCTGAGCAGCTAATATAGAGGTGGATGGAGTATGCTCTGACTGCTGCACAGATGTTGAACTCCGTATTATCCATCGAGAGGCAGGGGTGAAAGCTAGATGGTATTTTGGTGCAATCGTGATCTACAATGTCAATGAACATTAACCAATATAATATATTGAACAATAATCAAAGATATGCCAGGTACCATCCGTATAATTATATATAAATATACGTATGCCAAAGATTATGTACACTAATCAATTGATGGGTCTATCGCTATGCAATGCAATAAACAAAAGCAACAAGATGGGGGTTCTCTTAGCGGTCGGAGGTTCTCTTAGTGGCTAGCATGGCCCACGGCATGGCCTATTGGCATGATACGGCCCAAGGCATGAACTACCGACCTGGTATGACATAGTATGGCATGACATGACCCAAGGCCTACCGACACGGCATGGTCCAAGGCACGGCACGGCATGACACAGCCCAAGGCACGACATAATCTATCGACATGGCATGGCCCATGGCATGGCACGGCACAGCCTACTGGCATGGGTCAGATATGGAGCTCCACGTGATCATTCGAGGGGTGGGGGTTGCAATCTTTGGGCAACAAATTTAACATTTTGAACAATAATATTAGCAACACATCAATAAATAGACTCTAATAATTTATACCAAAATGTTGAAGTCATCATCTAGTGGCATCTACAATATGGACATCACCATCACTCCTGATAAATATGTGTGGGACCTCGACAGTATCAGATAAGTTTTATCCTAGAGGAGCACTTTGCATGAATGGTCCAATATCGTCATTAACTTCGGTATCATCAAAAATATGCCAAGGCACCATCTTTACAACAACACCCCATTGAGGCTCCAAGGGATCACTAACGTAGATGACTTGACGAGCTTGGGAGGCAAGTATATACAGTTCTTCAGTACGAAGATGGCATTGCATGTTAGTGAGAGTAAAATCACACTCATCAGTCTTCATCTCAGATTGTGACAAGTTGTCAAACCAATCACACTTCATCAATGCAATCCTTCCTTTAGAATAATAGTCCAAGAAGACTATCTTTTTCACCATGCCATAATAGTTCAAATCCTCCATACGAGGCTGTGAATCCCTCGAGCTAGCATAACACCCAGTGGTGGTGCTCAACATGATGTCACTATTTTGTGTTGCCATATTTACGGACCTGCTGTGAATATTAAACCTATAGCCGTTAATGACGAGCTATTTATACTCACGCATAGTATGATTAGGGCTCATTGAAAGAGCACGCACTTCAGAACTTACATCACTGAGCGGCAATCTCTATAACTAATTAAGGAGATGATATCTATTTAGTAAACATATTCAAATAAGTTGTATAAGATAAAAATATATAATCGCTTACACAATCTTTGAACCATTCAAAAAATTCTTTGCTATGCATTTTGTCTTTCTTCCGCATACTTAGAGCACCATATTTTACTCTTATGACCATCTTGTGTTTGTTGCATGTATAAAAAATAAATTTAGATATAATTAAATATTTTTTCTAATTATTATTATTGGCATAAAATCTGACCATCGCCAGAGTCGAAGATGGATTTGGAGAGGATGAGGTCACCGTTGAGACCTACAAAACAAGTCTCGTTCAGAGTCTGGGATGGTGGCTTCGGCAAGATCCTTCGA
Organism: Cocos nucifera; assembly: GCA_006176705.1. Taxonomy (NCBI): domain Eukaryota; kingdom Viridiplantae; phylum Streptophyta; class Magnoliopsida; order Arecales; family Arecaceae; genus Cocos; species Cocos nucifera. The sequence goes on from QRFJ01001651.1 coordinate 108,650, forward strand.
TGATCTAGTCAGCTCTTTCGACCAACAGAAATGAAATACATAGAGAGATTCTAGCAGAGTTTTAAGGAAGAGAAGGAGAGCTTTTTTTCCTCTTTCCTTCAAAGCATATCTGGAGGGTCCCTTATATGGATGAAGCTTGTAACAAACTGATAGTGATAGTCGTAACCATTTGGTGTGGGCCGTTCAGGGCCACGTAGAGTTTGTTATAGGGGATAGTGTCTATTATTGCGATGTATGAGCCCGTCGGGGTCCAACGATCGAAGCTCGGATGGAAGAGATTGATAGGTCTTTTGGCTATATCGAGGATGAGTGTCGAGGTCCTTTGGGGCTGCTGGATGGAGTTCGGAGGAAGTTTAGCTATTTGAAGGAGTTCATTTGAAGGAGAAATTCGGGAGGAGCTCGACTATTAGAGGAGTTCGACTGAAGGAGAAGCCCGAAATGAGTTTAACTGTTGGAAGAGTCTGGCCAAAGGAGAAGTTTAGGAGGAGTTCAACTATTGGAGGAGTCTGACTGAAGGAAAAATATAGAAGGAGTTCGACCACTGGAGAAGTCTGGCTAAAAAGGAAATTTGGAAGGAGTTCGACCGTTGGAGGAGTCTGGCTGAAGAAAAAGTTCAAGAGGAGTTCGACTATTGGAAGAGTTTGGCTAAAGGAGAAGCTCAGAAGAAGTTCAACTATTAGAGGAGTCTGGCTGAAGGAGAAGTTCGAGAGGAGTCCGACTGTTGGAGGAGTTTGGCTGAAGAAGTTTAGAAGGAGTTCAACAGCTGGAGGAGGCCCGAGGTTTAACCATGGAGGCTGCTACCAGATGGGATCCTTCCGAGATCAAGCATTTCGATTCCGCTGCAAAAACTAATTTCAGCAGATTTTGTTAGATATATGTGCCCTAGAAGCCAGAATTGGCTGACACTTGTAATACACTTCTAGGGGCAAAATTATAATTTTGACTATAATTAATAAAATGGGTTATTTTCTATCACACTATGTGTATTTAGTGTCTGTGATACATCCTTTGAGTTAATGGTAATGATAATTCATATTTTCAAGAGTTGAAAATTTAAGACATGAATAATCATTATTAACTCATAAACAGCTCCCGACCATAGGATCATCACGAGGATGGTGATTGATCCGGAAGGTTGGTGTACGATCGCTTCTCTTTAGTAGATGAGTCTTGAGTCTACGGTGTGGAGACACCGGAGCGAGAGTACAGGTACTCGTTAGAGAACGAGGGCACTGAGCGTGACCACCTCGAGTAGTCATTAGGAAGTCTACCTTCTCGTCAATGACTGACTCGATGCTGCAGTAGTGTGTCTGGTTCTTTGACCTGAGATGCATCGGCAGTTCACCTTGAGGGTGTTATAGTTTGACTACACCATTACTCGGTCTCCTAGCCATATGGAACCCTGAGGTGTATGTTGGCTATAGCATGTTCATTGTAGGAACTGGATTGCATCAAGATGGGATCTATCTACCTCGGTGGTAGAGGAGTAGCCCTATGATGATCATGAGAATCAAGTCCAGAAATCCATGGCCATGGTAGAGTGAAATAATAGAAAGAGTTTCTATTTAGATTTTCACATTGGACTCGAATCGAATGATTACATCATATGACAGAGACTAGGGTTTGACGAGTTCACCTTAACCCTAATCTGATCGGGGCTCAAGATAGAAGAACTTAATCACACAGGTAGCTGCACCAAGAGGTTCGCATTCAGCTCTGATGGGTTGCCACCATATACTGCTAGGTGTCACTGGTGGATTTTGGGAGCAATTAGAATGATTTAGATGATCGATCATTCTAGCTGTTCGAATCAGAAGAGTTCTGATCCATCGAAAGGAGTTTCGATGATGTCTATGATAGAGATCATGACATATCCCATTACCATACAGAACTGAACCTAACTGGGTCACACAAACAAGGGTTTGAATCTGGTGATCATCAATTGAACTGATCTAGTTCAATTGATCTGAATGAGATTCAATTAGGTTCAAGGAAATCGTGCTAGCACTCGATTGAACCTAACGTTCTTCTTTTACTATCATAAATAAGTTGTCCTGACTGAGCCAAAGGAGTTTGTGCTCAATCAGAGGCCTTCATATGGTCTGACTGGAGGTTGTCCAAGTCAGAATAGGTTGTCTTATTTGTAAGACATTACCTGCCATTTTTGGTCACCTGCCATTTCTTGTTCTTTGACTTTGGTCAAAAGTCTACCTTTGACTGGTCAAACGTTGACCATTGACCCTTTGACTTTTGACCACATGTCATGCACCTATTGGAGAGCTGGTGGGGGCCTGTCCCCCTGCCAGAACCTGGCAAGGAGAAGGGCGCACGCCAAGGGTGGCGTGAGCCCAAGTAGGAGGCGCCTAGGAGTCCTTGTTGGACAAGGACTCCACCTCCCTTTTGGATTCCAATCAGAGTTCTACTAAGAATCCAGTTTGACTGGTCTTAGGCGCCCTCTAAGGAGGAATCCAGGGGTCTCTATTCCAACCAATCAGATTTAGATCTGATTTCACAAAGGGTTGTGATTGGTTGAGAGGAAGAGGAGTTGGATCACAAGAGGTCTATAAATAAGACCCTGCGCCCAACCCTAATTCCAAGTGAATGAATGCTATTAGACACGCCCCAAGGCTGCCTCTCCCCTCCTTCTCCATGCCATAGTCTCTTCTCCCCTTGCTCTCCACGTCCAAAAGTGTTTTGGATTTAGGTTGGTGCGATTCAGATCAAGGAAAGGCGATCAAAAGCAAGAAGGCTGCGCTGCTGCAAAAGGACGACTGCAGATCTTCAAAAGAGTTTTGAAGATCCTCCAGATCAGATCCAGATCTGATTTTTGGAGGTGTGATAGAGAAGAAGAGGATCTCCAGATCCAACCCGAGTGGATACCGGTAGAGGCCAGGCGCTTGCGTGGCTAAGATCCAGAACCTTCCGCTGCAATCAGGATCATCTACAGGGTAATAGGATTACCCAAATCAGGTAAATTAAATTTGATTTAATTTATCTTATTTTATTTTATTTATTAAAATAATAAGAATCAGATCTGAAACATATCAAGATCTGATTGAGATCAAGAGAAAATTTTTGAAATATATCTCTTGATCTAATCAGATCTGGACGAACCTGGACCGGGAAATCAGGATTTCCCTTCAACTGGTATCAGAGCCATGGTTCTAAATTGTTTAGATCTGATTTTAATTTTATTTTAATTAGAAAATAAAGTGATTTCAGATGTCACATGAGATGTGATCAGATCTGAAATCAGAAAAATTAAAATTAAATGATTTGGATCTAAGAACATGAAGATATGCATGACTAGTTCTAGAATAGAATAGTTCTATAGAATAGTTTTGCATGTCTTTGATTTAATCTGATTAAATCATATTTTAGATCTTCTTATTTACTATTTTCTGATATTATAAGTGTTATAATAACATCTGATAAACAGCAAATAAAAATTATTTAATTTTAAATATCATATGAGATATGATAGATGCATGACTAGACTAGTTGTAGAATAGTTCTACATAATTGTCTAGATTAGAATTTATTTTGATTAGATCAATTTAAATCTAATTTTTTAGATTATTATGTGATAATTTAGATCTGAAAACATGCATGATTTGATACATGAGATGTATGCAAAATATGCCTTGATTAGATCTAAATTTGTATATGAGATATATGATATAGATCTATAACTGTTTTGTAGATTTACATGTTCCTGATTAAGGCGTTCCTCTTGGCCGTCCGGTCATAAGAACGAAGAAGGGTTTAAAGGCCCTCTCTTCCCATTCGATGGGGTGTTCTTATGACGTGTAGGGGTGCTGCGTGTTCGTCCTTAATCAGAAACCCAAAACTTACTTTCTGCAAAACCCTAGATCCTGAAACCCTAGGATTTATTGTGCATATTTTGTTTATGAACCCAACTTAATTAAGAATTAAGTTTATGGAATATTAATTAGGTCTAAAATTGAGAATTTCAGATCTAAGACATATTCATAATACTGGGTTCGGGCTTGGGTAGCTCAATTAGGTCTAAGCGGTTGATCAAACCGAATCAAGAGTTGGTTAGATGGGATCAACAATGCTTAAATTGACCAGCCTAATAGGATTAAGTCTGGGTCAAGATCGAGTCACGATCAAGCAAGACCTAATTAGGCTCAGAGGTTAGAGTCTGGATTGTAGGCTAACCCAATTGGTTCTGACTCAACAATTTGGTGTCTAAGGTAAGTTTGGCACAGACGATCGACTGGTTTTTAATTGGAAGCTACTCGACCTGAATGCGTTCTTGTGCGAGTTAACGGCATATTCCTTCCACCGGTCTCACTTACCTGGCCATATCTGTTGACACAGTTCTGATCTGAGGTGGTCAATAATCCGAGCTGACCCATGCCACTAGGTTAGTCATAATTGTTATGACTAAGCCAAGTCTAGTTTAATGAGACCTGAATCAATTCTCCCTAAGAAAAGATTAAGTCCGAGGTCTTCCACCATTGTAGACGTGCGGGCCCTTCCCGGGGTTGATTGTTCTCGGCTGGATACAGTGGCTCAGTTGCACCGGGAAGACGCAACCATGTCTATTAGGCATTGGATGCTATGGGCTGGAGGATGAGTTGGGCTCAATATTCCGGATACGGTGAGAGACCCAATTAGGAACCCAGTCTATGCAAATGGTGGGTCTGACTTAACTAAGGAGTGGATCAATATTCCGGATACGGTGAGATTCATGAATTAGAGACCAAGTTTGGGTGCACCATGATTAGAGAATCATTGAACAAGAGTTGTTCACTCATTGGCTAACCCATCACCAATAACTGTTAGGTGAGGTGATGAGTCAGTTGGTGAGACCGCACCACCCACTAGAAATCATCAATCGCGGAGATTTTCGCATCTCTACAGAGGGAGTGTAGGGATCCGAGAAAATAGTGGGAGCTAATTTGTTTAAAAATAAAATCCCTAAACAAATTGGTCAAGTCAAAATTACAGTATCTAACTAGAATCTTTGACTCTCTACAGGAAAATGTCTGCGTCCAACCCACTGGCACGTATCCTAGACACACATAGACTGACTGGACCCAATTATAAAGATTGGCTCAGGAACTACAAAATTGTTTTGGGTTCAGAGAAGTTAACACATGTTTTGGACCAGGACCCTCCCACCTTACCAGCTCGTCCATCCACTGAACAGAGAGCGTCTCTGGAAAAATGGATTGACGAAGACAATAAGGCCAGATACTACATGTTGGGCTCGATGTCTGATGAGCTCCAGCGCCAACATGAAGATATCGGGACTGCTCGCCAAATGTTGGCTCACCTGCAGGAGATGTTTGGTGAACAGAGTCGCGCAGCCAAATATCAAGTCACGAAAATGACTTTTTAAGGCTAAGATGCGTGATGGGCAGTCAGTCCAAGATCACTGTCTGACAATGATCAAGGACATGGAAGAGCTTGAGAAGCTCGGTGTGAAGTTGGACTTGGACTTGCAGAACGATATTATTCTGCAATCCTTGACTGATGCATATGGGCAATTCATCATGAATTACCACATGCATAAACTTCAAAATTCCTTGGCCGAGTTGATGAATATGCTGGTTACCGCTGAGCTTTCTATGAAAGGTTCTAAAGGCTCAGTTCTTGCTATGGAACGGACTTCTTCCAAAAGAAAGTCTTATGGAAAGAAAAAGAAGTCTGTGAAAAAGCAAAAGGTAGAAGGATCAAAGAAGAAGAAGGCAGAACCGAAGAAGAAGGTCGATGGCAAAGGAAAGTGTTTCCATTGCAACAGCGACGGCCATTGGAAGCGGAACTGCCCTACTTACCTGGCCACCCTGAAGAACAAGAAGGAAGGTCCTTCTGGAGGTATGCTCGTTATTGAGTCTAACCTTACGGTTTCTTCTGCATCCAGTTGGGTGCTTGACTCTGGTTCTAGTGCTCATCTGTGCACTTCTATGCAGGGTCTTGAGGATAGCAGGAGGCTGAGGGATGGAGACATGATCCTACGCATCGGTAATGGAGCAAGAGTTGCTGCAGTAGCCGTGGGAACATACCCTCTGCGATTACCATCTGGTTTAGACTTAGTTTTAAAAGACTGTTATTATGTGCCTGCAGCTAGCAGGAATTTGATTTCTGTTTCATGCTTAGCACAAGAAGGTTATGTGATCACCTTCTTTAAGGACCATTGTAACATTCTTTATGAAAGAAATAAAATTGCAAATGGTTTCCTTGTTAATGGTCTTTATCAGTTGCATATTGATGTACCTATTTTAACTATCGAGCAAAACGTGAATGCCAAACGACCTAGGGATAGTCCAAACGACAGATATCTATGGCACCTGAGATTAGGTCATATAGCAGAAGATAGGATTAACAAATTGGAGAAAAATGGGCTATTGAGTCCATTGACTTTTGAGTCATATCCAACTTGTGAATCTTGTCTTCAAGGCAAAATGACTAAACTCCCTTTTGTTGGACATGGGGAGAGGGCCACAGATCTCCTTGCCCTAGTACATACTGATGTGTGCGGCCCATTCGATGTGCCGGCTAGAGGCAATTTTGTCTACTTCATTACCTTTACCGATGATCTGTCTAGGTATGGGTATGTGTATCTTATGAGACACAAGTCTGAAGCTTTTGAAAAGTTCAAAGAATTCAGACATGAAGTAGAAAAACAAACTGGAAAACCCATTAAGGTTCTTCGATCAGATCGAGGAGGTGAATACCTTAGCCGGGAATTCCTAGACTATCTTAAGGAAAATGGCATAGTCTCTCAATGGACTCCACCAGGAACACCTCAACTCAACGGGGTTTCAGAACGGAGAAATCGGACTCTATTGGATATGGTTCGATCCATGATGAGCTTCACAGACCTCCCAGATTTTCTTTGGGGACATTCATTATTAACTTCAATCTATTTACTGAATAGGGTTCCCTCTAAAACCGTTCCTACCACACCGTATGAGATATGGCACGGTAAGAAACCAAGTCTGAGTCATCTCAGAATTTGGGGTTGTCCGGCTTATGTCAAAAGACAACAAGCGGACAAGTTAGAGTTTAGGTCCTTTAGAGCTCGATTCATAGGATATCCTAAAGAGTCATTAGGATACTATTTCTACATTCCAGAAGACCACAATGTGATTGTGAGTCGACATGCCATATTTCTTGAAAAATAGTTTATTCAAGATAGTGGCATTGGAAAGCAGATTAAGCTTGATGAGAAAGTCTCACAAGCAGAACGAGCTAAGGACCAAGTGGAACCAAATCAGGTTGAGCCAATAAGAACACTACCTCCTCCACCTCGTAGATCGGAAAGAGTTTCCCGTCCCCCTGAAAGATACTTAGGTATTATTTCAGAGGATGTAGAGGAAATGTTCCTCATAGGTAATGGTGCTCATGGTGATGATCCCAAAACCTACAACGAGGCGATATCAGATATCGACTCCGAGAAATGGCTTGAGGCAATGAAGTCAGAGATCGACTCGATGCACTCAAACCAAGTCTGGACCTTGGTAGATCCACCAGAAGGTATAGTACCTATTGGGTGTAAATGGATCTTCAAGAGAAAGATTGGTGCAGATGGGAATGTGGAGACATTCAAGGCTAGACTGGTGGCAAAAGGTTATAGTCAACGTGAAGGCATTGACTATCAGGATACCTTTTCCCCGGTAGCT
>QRFJ01001651.1:117307-162117 GCA_006176705.1 Cocos nucifera
GAAAATAGTGGGAGCTAATTTGTTTAAAAATAAAATCCCTAAACAAATTGGTCAAGTCAAAATTACAGTATCTAACTAGAATCTTTGACTCTCTACAGGAAAATGTCTGCGTCCAACCCACTGGCACGTATCCTAGACACACATAGACTGACTGGACCCAATTATAAAGATTGGCTCAGGAACTACAAAATTGTTTTGGGTTCAGAGAAGTTAACACATGTTTTGGACCAGGACCCTCCCACCTTACCAGCTCGTCCATCCACTGAACAGAGAGCGTCTCTGGAAAAATGGATTGACGAAGACAATAAGGCCAGATACTACATGTTGGGCTCGATGTCTGATGAGCTCCAGCGCCAACATGAAGATATCGGGACTGCTCGCCAAATGTTGGCTCACCTGCAGGAGATGTTTGGTGAACAGAGTCGCGCAGCCAAATATCAAGTCACGAAATGACTTTTTAAGGCTAAGATGCGTGATGGGCAGTCAGTCCAAGATCACTGTCTGACAATGATCAAGGACATGGAAGAGCTTGAGAAGCTCGGTGTGAAGTTGGACTTGGACTGCAGAACGATATTATTCTGCAATCCTTGACTGATGCATATGGGCAATTCATCATGAATTACCACATGCATAAACTTCAAAATTCCTTGGCCGAGTTGATGAATATGCTGGTTACCGCTGAGCTTTCTATGAAAGGTTCTAAAGGCTCAGTTCTTGCTATGGAACGGACTTCTTCCAAAAGAAAGTCTTATGGAAAGAAAAAGAAGTCTGTGAAAAAGCAAAAGGTAGAAGGATCAAAGAAGAAGAAGGCAGAACCGAAGAAGAAGGTCGATGGCAAAGGAAAGTGTTTCCATTGCAACAGCGACGGCCATTGGAAGCGGAACTGCCCTACTTACCTGGCCACCCTGAAGAACAAGAAGGAAGGTCCTTCTGGAGGTATGCTCGTTATTGAGTCTAACCTTACGGTTTCTTCTGCATCCAGTTGGGTGCTTGACTCTGGTTCTAGTGCTCATCTGTGCACTTCTATGCAGGGTCTTGAGGATAGCAGGAGGCTGAGGGATGGAGACATGATCCTACGCATCGGTAATGGAGCAAGAGTTGCTGCAGTAGCCGTGGGAACATACCCTCTTGCGATTACCATCTGGTTTAGACTTAGTTTTAAAAGACTGTTATTATGTGCCTGCAGCTAGCAGGAATTTGATTTCTGTTTCATGCTTAGCACAAGAAGGTTATGTGATCACCTTCTTTAAGGACCATTGTAACATTCTTTATGAAAGAAATAAAATTGCAAATGGTTTCCTTGTTAATGGTCTTTATCAGTTGCATATTGATGTACCTGTTTTAACTATCGAGCAAAACGTGAATGCCAAACGACCTAGGGATAGTCCAAACGACAGATATCTATGGCACCTGAGATTAGGTCATATAGCAGAAGATAGGATTAACAAATTGGAGAAAAATGGGCTATTGAGTCCATTGACTTTTGAGTCATATCCAACTTGTGAATCTTGTCTTCAAGGCAAAATGACTAAACTCCCTTTTGTTGGACATGGGGAGAGGGCCACAGATCTCCTTGCCCTAGTACATACTGATGTGTGCGGCCCATTTCGATGTGCCGGCTAGAGGCAATTTTGTCTACTTCATTACCTTTACCGATGATCTGTCTAGGTATGGGTATGTGTATCTTATGAGACACAAGTCTGAAGCCTTTTGAAAAGTTCAAAGAATTCAGACATGAAGTAGAAAAACAAACTGGAAAACCCATTAAGGTTCTTCGATCAGATCGAGGAGGTGAATACCTTAGCCGGGAATTCCTAGACTATCTTAAGGAAAATGGCATAGTCTCTCAATGGACTCCACCAGGAACACCTCAACTCAACGGGGTTTCAGAACGGAGAAATCGGACTCTATTGGATATGGTTCGATCCATGATGAGCTTCACAGACCTCCCAGATTTTCTTTGGGGACATTCATTATTAACTTCAATCTATTTACTGAATAGGGTTCCCTCTAAAACCGTTCCTACCACACCGTATGAGATATGGCACGGTAAGAAACCAAGTCTGAGTCATCTCAGAATTTGGGGTTGTCCGGCTTCATGTCAAAAGACAACAAGCGGACAAGTTAGAGTTTAGGTCCTTTAGAGCTCGATTCATAGGATATCCTAAAGAGTCATTAGGATACTATTTCTACATTCCAGAAGACCACAATGTGATTGTGAGTCGACATGCCATATTTCTTGAAAAATAGTTTATTCAAGATAGTGGCATTGGAAAGCAGATTAAGCTTGATGAGAAAGTCTCACAAGCAGAACGAGCTAAGGACCAAGTGGAACCAAATCAGGTTGAGCCAATAAGAACACTACCTCCTCCACCTCGTAGATCGGAAAGAGTTTCCCGTCCCCCTGAAAGATACTTAGGTATTATTTCAGAGGATGTAGAGGAAATGTTCCTCATAGGTAATGGTGCTCATGGTGATGATCCCAAAACCTACAACGAGGCGATATCAGATATCGACTCCGAGAAATGGCTTGAGGCAATGAAGTCAGAAATTGACTCGATGCACTCAAACCAAGTCTGGACCTTGGTAGATCCACCAGAAGGTATAGTACCTATTGGGTGTAAATGGATCTTCAAGAGAAAGATTGGTGCAGATGGGAATGTGGAGACATTCAAGGCTAGACTGGTGGCAAAAGGTTATAGTCAACGTGAAGGCATTGACTATCAGGATACCTTTTCCCCGGTAGCTATGCTAAAATCCATCCGCACATTGCTTGCTGTTGCAGCCTATTTCGATTATGAAATATGGCAAATGGACGTGAAAACGGCATTCCTAAATGGATATCTTGAGGAAGATATCTATATGGAACAGCCGCTAGGTTTCACATCCAGTGATACTGATCACAAGGTTTGCAAGCTGCAAAGGTCCATATATGGACTTAAGCAAGCATCTCGGAGCTGGAACACTCGTTTCAATGATGTGATCAAAAAGTTTGGTTTCATCAAAAATGAAGAGGAACCATGTGTTTTCAAAAGGGTCAGTGGGAGCGCTGTTGTCTTCCTCGTATTGTACGTGGATGACATCCTCCTTATTGGGAATGATATTCCCATGTTGACATCAGTCAAGATGTGGTTGTCCAAGGAATTCTCCATGAAAGACCTAGGTGAAGCATCCTTTATTCTAGGAATTAAGGTCTATAGGGATAGACCGAATAGGATGCTAGGACTTTCACAGAAGATGTACATAGAGGAAGTACTAAAGAGGTTTAGTATGGAAAACTCTAAGAGGGGATTAATACCCTTCAGACATGGTATTCATCTTTCCAAGAAGATGTGCCCCAGCACACCTGAGGAAATAGAACGCATGAGCAAGATCCCTTATGCTTCTGCAATAGGGAGCCTCATGTATGCCATGCTATGTACACGACCTGATATAGCCCATGCTGTGAGTGTCACAAGCAGATATCAGTCAAATCCAGGTGAAGAACACTGGACTTCTGTGAAATGTATCCTTAAGTACTTGAGAAGAACTAAGGATATGATGTTGGTCTTTGGTAATGGAGAACTCCAAGTTCAGGGATACACAGACTCGGACTTCATGTCCGATATAGATGATCGAAAGTCGACATCTGGAAGTCTGTTTGTGTGCAATGGTGGAGCTGTCAGCTGGAAGAGTTCCAAGCAAACTGTGATAGCAGATTCCACCATGGAAGCAGAATATATAGCTGCATCAGAGGCTGCAAAGGAAGCGTTCTGGTACAAAAAGTTTGCTGCAGAAATTGGAGTAATGCCATCAGATGCCATTCCTCTTTACTGCGACAACAATGGCGCCATAGCCCTTGCTAAGGAGCCGAGGTCTCACCAGAAGTCCAAGCACATTGAGCGGCGATATCATCTCATCCGCGATTACCTTGAGAAAGGTTACGTTGAGGTCAAGAGAGTCAACTCCGCAGATAATGTGGCAGACCCACTTACAAAGCCGTTGGGCCAGCAGAAGATCGAAGCCCACCTTGAGAAGATGGGACTTAGACTTGTAGCCAATTGGCTTTAGGACAAGTGGGAGATTGTTAGATATATGTGCCCTAGAAGCCAGAATTGGCTGACACTTGTAATACACTTCTAGGGGCAAAATTATAATTTTGACTATAATTCAATAAAATGGGTTATTTTCTATCACATATGTGTATTTAGTGTCTGTGATACATCCTTTGAGTTAATGGTAATGATAATTCATATTTTCAAGAGTTGAAAATTTAAGACATGAATAATCATTATTAACTCATAAACAGCTCCCGACCATAGGATCATCACGAGGATGGTGATTGATCCGGAAGGTTGGTGTACGATCGCTTCTCTTTAGTAGATGAGTCTTGAGTCTACGGTGTGGAGACACCGGAGCGAGAGTACAGGTACTCGTTAGAGAACGAGGGCACTGAGCGTGACCACCTCGAGTAGTCATTAGGGAAGTCTACCTTCTCGTCAATGACTGACTCGATGCTGCAGTAGTGTGTCTGGTTCTTTGACCTGAGATGCATCGGCAGTTCACCTTGAGGGTGTTATAGTTTGACTACACCATTACTCGGTCTCCTAGCCATATGGAACCCTGAGGTGTATGTTGGCTATAGCATGTTCATTGTAGGAACTGGATTGCATCAAGATGGAATCTATCTACCTCGGTGGTAGAGGAGCAGCCCTATGATGATCATGAGAATCAAGTCCAGAAATCCATGGCCATGGTAGAGTGAAATAATAGAAAGAGTTTCTATTTAGATTTTCACATTGGACTCGAATCGAATGATTACATCATATGACAGAGACTAGGGTTTGACGAGTTCACCTTAACCCTAATCTGATCGGGGCTCAAGATAGAAGAACTTGAATCACACAGGTAGCTGCACCAAGAGGTTCGCATTCAGCTCTGATGGGTTGCCACCATATACTGCTAGGTGTCACTGGTGGATTTTGGGAGCAATTAGAATGATTTAGATGATCGATCATTCTAGCTGTTCGAATCAGAAGAGTTCTGATCCATCGAAAGGAGTTTCGATGATGTCGATGATAGAGATCATGACATATCCCATTACCATACAGAACTGAACCTAACTGGGTCACACAAACAAGGGTTTGAATCTGGTGATCATCAATTGAACTGATCTAGTTCAATTGATCTGAATGAGATTCAATTAGGTTCAAGGAAATCGTGCTAGCACTCGATTGAACCTAACGTTCTTCTTTTACTATCATAAATAAGTTGTCCTGACTGAGCCAAAGGAGTTTGTGCTCAATCAGAGGCCTTCATATGGTCTGACTGGAGGTTGTCCAAGTCAGAATAGGTTGTCTTATTTGTAAGACATTACCTGCCATTTTTGGTCACCTGCCATTTCTTGTTCTTTGACTTTGGTCAAAAGTCTACCCTTTGACTGGTCAAACGTTGACCATTGACCCTTTGACTTTTGACCACATGTCATGCACCTATTGGAGAGCTGGTGGGGGCCTGTCCCCCTGCCAGAACCTGGCAAGGAGAAGGGCGCACGCCAAGGGTGGCGTGAGCCCAAGTAGGAGGCGCCTAGGAGTCCTTGTTGGACAAGGACTCCACCTCCCTTTTGGATTCCAATTCAGAGTTCTACTAAGAATCCAAGTTTGACTGGTCTTAGGCACCCTCTAAGGAGGAATCCAGGGGTCTCTATTCCAACCAATCAGATTTAGATCTGATTTCACAAAGGGTTGTGATTGGTTGGAGAGGAAGAGGAGTTGGATCACAAGAGGTCTATAAATAAGACCCTGCGCCCAACCCTAATTCTGAATGCAATTAGATTTCCCACGCCCCAAGGCTGCCTCTCCCCTCCTTCTCCATGCCATAGTCTCTTCTCCCCTTGCTCTCCACGTCCAAAAGAGTTTTGGACTTAGGTTGGTGCGATTCAGATCAAGGAAAGGCGATCAAAAGCAAGAAGGCTGCGCTGCTGCAAAAGGACGACTGCAGATCTTCAAAAGAGTTTTGAAGATCCTCCAGATCAGATCCAGATCTGATTTTTGGAGGTGTGATAGAGAAGAAGAGGATCTCCAGATCCAACCCGAGTGGATACCGGTAGAGGCCAGGCGCTTGCGTGGCTAAGATCCAGAACCTTCCGCTGCAATCAGGATCATCTACAGGGTAATAGGATTACCCAAATCAGGTAAATTAAATTTGATTTAATTTATCTTATTTTATTTTATTTATTAAAATAATAAGAATCAGATCTGAAACATATCAAGATCTGATTGAGATCAAGAGAAAATTTTTGAAATATATCTCTTGATCTAATCAGATCTGGACGAACCTGGACCGGGAAATCAGGATTTTCCTTCAATTTACCATTCTCCCCCGGCGTACCCTTCTGAATCTTCCCCTCCAACCCCTATCGCATAACTGTTCCTCGTTTTGATCAGTTTCCATTCTTGGGCCTTCATCACTCTTGATTCAATGACTAGTCACTTTCTATTTTTCAAGTTATTCTGATTTTTGCTTTTCCTCTTTCTTTTTAGAAGTTTTTTGTACTTCATTTTCTTAGCTTTTCGAGTGTTTTTTATGATTTTGCTTTGATCCAAATATCCACCGAGGAATCCTAGTCGATCTGCTCAAGGAGTTTGGGTCCTCTAGTCTTAGCAAACCTATCTCCCTGAGAGGTCGAGCTTTTTGAGTTGCCCCCTCCTTCCTTTGCACCGATAGTTATTGCCTACCAACTTTGGCCTGACGATCTTTAATTAGCTAGGATTCAATTTGGTATTCCCTCCGAATATGAGCTCGAACTTTTTGAACCCAATGATAGGGCCTGCTCTCCACCTCTCGATCGAACCTACCTATATTTAGAGGCTCTTCGGGCTGGGCTTAGGTTATCCTTATCCCCTTTCGTAGCCAACCTGTTTAGATTTTTCAACATCTTCTTTGCTGCTATGGCACCGAACTCCTTTAGGTTCATCCTAAGATTTCTTTTCTTGTGTACCATGGTAGGCATCCAACCTACCATTTTCTTATTCCAAACCTTCTTTATCTTCAAATGCCATCTGACTGCTAAGGATTGGTGGTATGTGTCCTCCCAATTCGATAGGAAGGGATTACTTAGGGCTCCCTATCTTCCATCCATGGCTGAAAGAAGAAATTCTTCTTCATCTCAAACCCATCCTTGAGGTTAGGACTTCCTCCGTCGGGTGGAGATAAGAAACTTGGTCCATCGAGCTCCAGGGCTGAAAAGTGAGGATCGAAGTTCGATCGATATATTAAAGGACTTTAACATTCCACCAATCCCCAACCTTTTGGATGAGTAGATCCTGTTGAACCTCGATCTCAGTCCCCTAAATTCGATAGATAGTCTTTTATTTTTTTAGTAGGTTGTGGGGTGTTCTTTGTCTAGACCTCGGCTTTTCTTTGACCTTTCCTAACTTTGATTTTTATCCTTTATAGAGATGACTCCTGAAGAGTGAGACCGTCTGACCAAAGAACTTAAATTTCTTAAGAGGAAAGGTGGCCCTACTAGGGATCTTCCAAAGAAGGCCTGCATTGGTGAGTCCAGCCATGCCGTGCCGATCCAGGCCATGCCCGCCCCCGAGCCTGCTACCACTATACTGAGCCTGACCCCATCCGAAGAGGTCGCTCCATCTACTCCCCTCCAGTTGGAGGAAGCCATAGGGAAAAAGAAGAAGAGAGCTGTCGGCGAGAAGGTTGGAAGGAGGGTCGAGAGATCCGAAAGTGGGGGTCCTGACCAAGAACAAGCTTCTTTGGACGATCGAGAAGTCATCCAATCACTCATGAAGGAGAGTATTCTTTCGCACATTACGGTGAAGATGCTACGGAGGGGCAATATCGAGAGATTCGATGAATCCTTCGCCGCCTACCTTGAGGTAGTCTTCTCTCTTATAGTCTTGATCTGGGGTCTTTTTCATTTTTGAAGTCAGGACTCCTTAATTTTAACTTGGTTTTCTGTCGAAGCTTGGGCATTATCTCTTCACCCACTCTGAGGTGGGTCGAAGCCTCGAAGGCCCTCGAGGAAGCTCGTGCGGAGGCCGAGAAGGCCTAGGCCAAAGTCGAGAGCATGAGGGTGGTTTCGAAAATCCAATCCACCAAGGTCGAGCACCTTCAGAAAGAGTTGAGGGCGGAGCATGAGAAGACGATGAACTTGAGGACTGCCTTGGCTCAGGAGGAGGTGGAAAAGAGAAAGGCGCAAGAAGGGGTTGACGCGACGGTGGAGCGAGTGGTCGAAAGCTTTCAGTCCTTTAGGGACATGGAGGATATTAAAATAGCTTTTGCTCAGGAGGTCTTCATTGAGGGGTTCCAGACCAGCCTGGGGAGGGTCGCTGAGAATTTTTCTGAGGTAGATTTGGACCTCTTGATGGAAGAGTCCAGCGACAGAGTTGATCTTTCATCCTTCGGGGTTGGAGTTGTCCCAGCCAATGTCCCTTCTTCTTCAGCCATAGGAGCTATCCTGAAAGCTCTCGAACCCATCGCTGCAGCACCCAAGCTTGCCTATGGACCGAATGCGAATGAAGATGCTCCGACCTATCTTGTGGCCGAGTTTCCCGAGGTCTAGATTTTTGAAGATCGTGTAGCTTTCTTTTTCTTTTTTTTAAAATACTGATGTACTTAAAAACATCCAAGTAAATAAAAAGATAAATCTTTTTCTAGTCTTATACTTTGTATTGTCATTTGCATGGTTCAGAATGCTCCTGATGACCTAGGTCATGACTCCCCTCTTCTAGTTGATGCCGATCCTTTGCCCCATGGGGTTTCGATTAAATGACTGATTAGGAGCTTGAAGAAGAAGATTCATCGCTTGAAGAAGAAGTTAAGAAAAATTGAGGATGATCTCCAAGAATTGAGGAAGAATGATTTAGAGGTGATTGTCGAAGTTACCAACCTTAGGAACCTACATAGGAAGGACTCTATCAATTTTAGCATTTGGAAGGATAGCTTCGAGAGAGAAATGGCTGAATTGAGGAGAAGTTCTAGCAACAAGTCTTGGGAGTTAACGACAAAGATTAGCTTCCTTGAGATCGATCTTACGACGATAAAAAAAAAATTCAACTACTGAAGGAAACTTCATCATGGTCTATCGACAGGGCTTGGTACGATTAGGACTGGTCCAAGAGGTTCTCCGAACATCAGAAGCAGCTCCACAATGCCAAAGCCTAGTATAATGAGTATAAGCTAACTTGATCGAAGGAAGTGACCAGGCTCGAGCATGAGCTTCGGATAGCTAATGGAGAGGTGAGCTATCTCCAGCAACAACTGGCTGATGGTTGATGGGCTGTCTCTAGTGGAGAGTCGAAAGAGATTGCCTCCTTGAAGAAGATCATTGGCGAGCTTTTTGAGGTTGTCGGGATGGAGAAAGCTGTAGTTCAGCGGTTGAAGCTCCAACTGATCTATGAGTATCAAGCCATCCAGGATGTGGAGGCCGAGTCTAAGGTCCTAAGAAGGCAGCGGTGGGAGCTTGAGGGTCAGTTTGGGCATATCAATAGAGTTTACATAGACAATATATATAAAAAGAAAGAACTTGAGGAGAAAATCATTAGGTTGAAGCAGGCCTTGGTGATGGCCGGCATCGATGACCCGAAGCCTGAGGAGTCTGGTCAGTCTTAAGGCTTTGCCTCCTTTTATATATTTTTTTGTAATCGATCTTGCCGATCCCTACCATGTGGGCTTTCTTTTAATATGTAGTTGGTTTGGCCAACCTCCATCCTACTTGTAATAAATTTAAACTTGTAATAAAATAATACCTTGTTCATCGTTGCCTTATATGAATGCAATGCTTGCCTTCGACCCTTCTTTCTCTCTCTTTTTTTTTTAGGATGAGGTTCTCCTCCTGTTCCTAAAAAGGCCGTAAGGACATATTAGGGTCAGTGTTAGGGCCTCTCCCCTCATCCCATCTAAAGCGAACAAGGCCTTCGATTTGCTCAAGTTAGGATGACGTTCTCCTCCTATTTCTAATGGGCTGTATGGGCACATTAGGACCATTGTTAGAGCCTCTCCCCTCATCTCGTCTAAAATGAATGAAGCTTTTGACTTTACTCATATTAGAATGAGGTTCTCCGCCTGTTCCTAATGGGCTGTAGGGGCACATTAGAATCGTTGTCAGAGCCTCTCCCCTCATCTCATCTAAAATGAATGAGCCTTCGACTTTGCTCATGTTAGGATGAGGTTCTCCTCCTATTCCTAATGGACTGTAGGGGCACATTAGGGCTGTTGTCAGAGCCTCTCCCCTTGTCTCATCTTATCTAAAATGAATGAGGCCTTCGACTTTGCTCACGTTAGGATGAGGTTCTCATCATATTTCTAACAGGACTGTAGGGGCACATAAGGGCCATTGTCAGGGCCTCTCCCCTCATCTCATCTAAAATAAATGAGGCCTTTGACTTTGCTTATGTTTAGGATAAGATTTTTCTCTTATTCCTAATGGGCTGTAGGAGCACATTTGGGCCATTGTAAGGGCCTCTCTCCTCATCTCATTTAAAATGAACGAGGTCTTCGATTTTGCCCACATTAGGATGAGATTCTCTTTCTGTTCCTAATGGACTGTAGGAGCACATTAGGATCGTTGTTAGAGCCTCTTCCCTCATCTCGTCTAAAATGAACGAGGCCTTCGACTTTGCTCATGTTAGGATGAGGTTCTCCTCCTATTTTTAATGGGCTGTAGGGGCATATTAGGATCGTTGATAGGAACGTGATGTTGTCGTTAAGACACCATGTTTATCAGTTTAAATCCAACTCTTTAATTTTTTTTTAAAATTAATTAAAAATAATATGAATAGAGTAGTGAGTCGGGTCGACTCCACAGAGAGGCGATGATTTATTTCTAAAATCTTTGATTCTTATATTTTTTTTATTACTATTATTATTATTATTATTATTATTATTATTTTAGAGAAAAGAAAAGAAAAGAAGAGTTTTTGAAAATTAAAGTTAAAAAAAATAGATTTATAAATAAAAGTAGAATTATATAAAAATAAATTTGATACTAAGATCTATTATTAAGATCTTAGCAACTACTTGCAATAAAATTAAAAAGCAATAAGAAATAATTAATTTAAAGAACTAGAATTGAAAAGAATAATGAAACTTTCTTTATTAAATTTAAAACTCAGATGTAGAATTTAAATATAAAAAATTAAAAAAAAATTCAAAATTTTAATACAAGAAATTAAAGAAAGAGAAAACTAGATTGGAGATCACAGATCAGCGTAGGCATGGAGATGGCGCAGAAGATCGGCTCTTCTTCTCAGCACTGTAGCTTCGAAGCAACCTTCTATCCAGAGCTTGGCTTCCACCCTATACTTTAGCTTTCCTTCCACCCAATCTCCCTTTCAAGAGGCTTAGAGTCCTTTTTATAGAGCTAGAGGGGTTGGATCTTTATTTCTGAAGGCAATGTGGGACTAATGGCCTTTGCAATCATCAAAATATAAAAGAATTTGAGTAAAATTTGAATCAAAATAGCTTTGATACATCTTTGATAAATCTGATAAAATCCAGCCATTCAACAGAAATCCAACGGTCCAAAAATCATCAGAATCGGATGCATATTGGCCTAGATCAAGTCGGATTAATTTCTGGCTATTGGATCGCGCTTGATGGAGGAAATCTGACCGCAAAACACGCGCCTGAGAGTTTGATTGCTGTCGAGAGCTTTATGGACCATCGGATCGTCGCATGGATTGAGCGCTGCCATCCGATGGTGATCCACGTGATGTCTGCAGCTGAATCAAATCCGGAAGCAACCACAGCCGTCCGATCACCACCGCAAACAACCACAGCCGTCCGATCCGCAATCACTGTTCCCATGGACTGCGTGGACCGGCCGCACTCCACACCGTAGCCGATCAGCGCTTCTATCGCCGAGTGAAATGACCAGATTGCCCTGTGAGCCACGATAAATTTCTGTAGACCCTTTAAGGGTTTAGGTCCGCCACATGTCGTGCTGTGATTCATCGGTTTCTGTTGAGCTGGCGGTCCATGCCTGGATCGTGGATCGGCTGATGGCTTCAATAGCTGATTCGGCTTTGATGGCTTGGCTTGGCTTGGTGGCTCGGCTTAGGAAGCCGACTGAGCCATTTTTTTTTTAATTTAATTTTTATTTATTTTATATCTTTAAAAATTCATATCTTTTCCATTTTAGCTCCGTTTTACTCAAAATTTATTTCATTATGATAAAAAAATGAGCTCTTTCCATTGATAATAAAATTTTATTTTTTAATTTTTATTAATTTTTATTATTTTTTAATTAATTTTTTAATTAATAAAAATATGAATTTCTCAAAAATTATATATAAATTGATTAATAATTCTTAAAAATTAATATAATTTAATTAATAAATTAATATTTTTATTAATAAATTTATGATGCTCATCACACCCCCCAACTTAAGCTTTGCTCATTCTCGAGTAAAAAAATAATTTAGTTTAGATCAATTACCATATTTTATTGAGATCCTCCTTCACAAGAATAAATCTAGGATTTAAGATCAAAAGTTTAGACAGTATCACTAACTAAGTATTGAGTTTCAGAAGTAAATTTTATGGCAGATTAATCAGAAACTTTCTTAGAGTTCATCTAAAGATTTTCAGTACTTTGTGTCGTGAATACTAACTTAGCATTTGGATGTTGATTCAAAAGATAAATGAATCTTCTTTTTATCACCTATTTTGGTTAGTTTTTTATATATTCCCAAGTTAAGTGCATGAATTAAGGTAGCTTTCACAATTCTTTTTTTTTTTTTCAAATTGTGCTGAGCATCCTGGCCTTCCCTTCATCGTTTGATGTGAACTTCTACATTTAAGGTGCAGAGTTCTAGTTTAGGGCAATCCACATATACTCTATTTTTTGCACTTTTTTTTTTCTTTTTTTTTTAGAAAGCAGATAGCTCTTTCCTTAAATTCAAGTTTCTTTAATCGAAGTATATATAAACCATCAATTTTTAGTGATAATTGAATCCTCAATTTAGCCTTATAATCAAACACCTGCTGTGCTTCATTAGTGTGCATGTGTAATTAGAAGTGCTGTTAGCCTTTAAATAACCTAAGTAGGTTGCTAATGGTCTGACCAAGTAATCTACTTCTTGACTCGCTACCATTATTAGTTAATACTTTCTAACTTTATTATTTTTTCTAGTTTATTTTGCTTAAGATTCTCTTTCCCAAAATATGGTTTGTCCAAATTTTTTTTTTTATAAAATAGTTTTATGATATATTATTTATTTATTATTTTTATTTTAATTTTTTTAATTTTTTAATATTTTATTTATTTTATTATTATTATTATTATTATTAATTTTTATTTATTTATTTATTTATTTTATTATTATTATTATTATTATTATATTTTTTTTTTTTTACTTTTTACCCCCAACTGAATTGACATTGTCCTCAATAAATGTAAATTATGTTTATTTATTTAGCATGGGTCTTGAAGCTTATGATCCTTCTCCCGCTTTTTGGTTTTCCAACTTAGCCTAAAAGAGAAAATAAATTAGATTCAAGAAGTATTGGATTGCCTCTCAATAAGCGCTAAGTTTATTATCTTTAGCCAGACAAAATGCTATTTAATTCATTATGGTTCTATTAATTGTACCTGGTCAATGTTTTGATTTAATGATGTCCCTTTGATATATGGTTTAAGTCTTTGGCCATTTACCTTAAAAAAATTTTTAGTCCTAGGATCATAGAGTTTGATTGCACCATGTGGGAATACATGATTAACTATGTAAGGTCCATCCCATCTGGATTTTAATTTTCCAGGGAATAATCGAAGCCTTGAGTTAAATAACCAGACTTGTTGATTTGGTTCAAAGGTTTTTCTTGAAATATGTTTATCATGGAAGGCTTTCATTTTCTCCTTATAGATTTTTGTATTTTCATAAGCTTCTTGCCTTAATTCTTCTAATTCACTCAATTGTAACATCCGATTGGAACCAGCTTGGTTTAAATTAAAATTTAATTATTTTATTGCCCAATATGCTTTATGTTCAAGTTCTACCGGAAAGGTGACATGCTTTTCCATAGATTAATCTATATGGAGACATTCCAATAGGGGTTTTATAGGCTGTCCTATAGGCCCATAATGCATCATCTAATCGATCTGACCAATCTTTTCGATCAGGCCTAATAGTCTTTTGTAAGATATTCTTAATTTTCCTATTAGAGACTTCTACCTGGCCACTTGTTTGCGGATGGTATGGTGTAGCTATCTTATGTGTCACCCCATATTTTCGTAATAAAGTTCGAAATTGGTGATTTGTAAAATGAGTACCTCCGTCACTAATGATAGCACGTGGAAATCCGAACCTAGAAAAGATATTCTTCTGAATAAATTTTAAGACTACTTTATGATCATTGGTTCGTGTTGCTATTGCTTCAATCCATTTAGAAACATAATCGACAGCTACCAAAATGTATTCAAATCCATTGGAAGGTGGAAAAGGTCCCATAAAATCAATTCCCCATACATCAAAAATTTCTACTACTAAGATGGGGTTCAAAGGCATCATGTCTTTTTTTGAAATATTCCCTAAGGCTTGACACTTAAAACATTCCTGACTAAAAGTATGGGCATCCTTAAATAATGTTGGCCAATAAAAACCACTCTGCAATACTTTGGCCGCAGTTTTTCGTCCAGAAAAATGTCCTCCACAAGCAAGGGTATGACAAAATTGTAAGATACTCCATTGTTCAGATTCAGGAACACATCTACGAATGATTTGATCAGCACAAATTCTAAAAAGCTCAGGATCTTCCCAAAAATAATATTTGATTTGAGCAAAGAATCGATCCTTTTCATTCTTAGACCATCCATCAGGAATTTATCCTATGACTAAGTAATTGACAATATCTGCAAACCAAGGAGTCTTTGTATGTGAAACTGTTAACAGTTGTTCATCTGAAAAAGATTCTCTAATTGATAGAGGTTCACTATCTTTAACTAGGATCCTAGACAGATGGTCTGCTACAACATTTTTAGATCCCTTCTTATCTCGAATTTCAATATCAAATTCTTGTAGCAGTAAGATCCATCTAATTAATCATGGTTTAGCATCTTTCTTTGAGAGCAGGTATCTCAAGGCTGAATGATCCGAGTAAATTATGATTTTTGATCCTAATAGATATGATCTAAACTTTTCTAGGGCAAACACAATGGCTAGCAACTCTTTTTCAGTGGTGGTATAATTCATCTGTGCTTCATTCAGAGTTCTACTGGCATAATAGATCACTACAGGACATTTGTTTACCCTTTGGCCCAGGACAGCTCCTATGGCGAAGTCTGAGGCGTCGCACATAATTTCAAAAGGTAGTGACCAGTTAGGAGGTTGTATGATTGGAGCTTTGGTCACAGCTTCTTTTAAGATTTCATAAGCTTTAAGGCAATTTTCATCAAAGTTAAAAGAAACATCCTTAGCGAGCAGATTACACAAAGGACGAGAAATTTTAGAGAACTCTTTGATGAAGCGACGATAGAATCCTACATGACCAAGAAAAGATCGAATTTGTTTGACAGAAGTGGGAGGAGGAAGTTTAGAAATCAGTTCAACTTTAGCTTTATCTACCTCAATCCCTTTCTTAGATACTATATGTCCTAAAATGATCCCTTCTTGAACCATGAAGTGGCTCTTTTCCCAGCTTAACACTAGATTAGCCTCAATACATCATTTTAATATTTTCTTCAAATTATTGAGGCAACTCTCAAAAGATTCTCCAAAGACTGAAAAGTCATCCATGAATATTTCTAAAAATCTCCTATCATGTCTGAAAATATTGACATCATGCACCTTTGAAAAGTCGCAGGTGCATTACATAATCCAAATGGCATTCTACGGAAAGCAAAGGTTCCATAGGGACATGTAAAGGTGGTCTTTTCCTGATCTCCTGGATAGATTGCTACCTGATTGTATCCTGAGTATCCATCTAAAAAGCAAAAGTATTGTTGGCCTGCTAGTCTTTCTAGGATTTGATCGATAAAGGGTAAGGGAAAAGTGATCTTTTCGGGTGGTTGTATTGAGTTTTCTATAATCTATGCAGACACGCCACCCAGTGGAAAGTCGTGTTGGTACTAAGTTTTCATGTTCATTGCGGACAACCGTAAGTCCAGATTTCTTTGGAACAACTTGTGTGGGACTCACCCAGTGGCTGTCAGAGATAGGATAAATAATTCCAGCATCTAACCATTTTATTACCTCTTTTTTGACTACTTCTTGCATGTTAGGGTTAAGTCATCTTTGCATCTCTCGAGTTGGTTTGGCATTATCTTCTGTATAAATATGGTGCATGCATATTGACGGACTAATTCCTTTTAAATCGGCGACGGTCCACCCTATGGCCTCCTTATATTTTTTTAGAATATTTACCAATTGGTTTTTCCTGTTCAGTAGTTAAGTTGGAAGCAATTATTACTGGTAGGGATTTTCTTTGATCCTAGAAATACATACTTAAGTGATTTAGGTAAAGGTTTTAGTTCAAGTTGTGGTGGGGCCTGAATTGAAGGACGTAATGGTTTAATTTTTTGCTCGGGTAAGGGCTCAACTTTCATTGACCAAGGTAATGAATGTGATGGTTGAGGTGAATTAAGTAGGGCATTTACTTCCTGGGTTTGAGTTTCTTCAGTGGGTTCATCATCCTGCAGTAAATCTAGGGAGGAATTAGATTCAACTATTTCATCTACTTGATTGATTACAAAGCAATCTTCCTCCTCTTGGGTGTACTTTGGGGTATTAAAAACATTAATTCTTACTTTTTGATTCCCAAAAGAAATGTCCATAGCTCCCATTTTACAGTTGATATTGGCATTGGCAGTTGCTAAGAATGGACGTCCTAAAATTATGGGATTTTGGTTCAGCTCTTGGGATGGTTCCATGTCAAGTATGAGAAAGTCTACAGGAAAATAACATTTGTCTACTCTAACTAGAACATCCTCAATCAAACCACGTGGTGTTTTTATAGATCTATCAGCTAATTGCAAAATAACTGATGTGGGTTTTAATTCTCCAATCCCAAATTTTTCATAAACCAAGGTTGGAAGTAGGTTTACACTAGCTCCTAAGTCTAGTAATGCTCGGTTAAAGGTTATACCTCCTATAACACATGAAATTAAGGGTGCACCAGGATCTTTCATCTTTTGAGGTATTGGATTTAACAGGACCGCACTTACATCTTCAGATAGCATAACTCTTTTAGTGGTTCGTGGCTCACGCTTTTGGGTGCAGAGTTCTTTTAGAAATTTAGCATAGGTCGGGACATGCTGAATTGCATCGAGGAGGGGTAAATTAATGTGAACTTGTTTAAATAGTTCCATTAGTTCCTTGTTGCGTGCTTCTTGCTTTTTACGGGAAGAGCCTGCTTCTAAGGCCGAAGGGAATGGGGCTTTGGGTTTATATGTCTCAGCTAATTCATCTGTTCTCTTTTTTTCTTTATCTATCTTATCAGTGTCAGTACTAGTTCTAAGCTTAGGTTCTTCTATATGATTATCTTCTTCTTCATCAGTATCAGTATTCAGCCTCTATCACCTGGTCTTGGTATGGGTCCTTAAGAATCCTACCACTTCTAAGTTCAGATATTGCTTTAGCATTTTCTAATTGGGGATTTTTAGGTGGGATGTTAGATGGATGAGTAAATCCAGGTGGTTGATAGACATTGGATGGATTATTTTTAGGATTTGCAATTGGTTGGCTTGGTAATTGACCCGGATTCTCTCCTCATGCTAGACTCAGCTATTTGTCCTATTTGAGCTTCTAGTCTGGCGATTGATTGTTGTTGGCTTAGAATTAATTGTTGAAGTTGATTGAATTTATCGTCGGCTAGATTGGTCTGTTGAGGAGGTGGGTATGAGGGTTGATTATAATGTAGTGGTTGAGAAGACTGACTAGGCTGACCCTTATTATAGGCATAGTTCTGGTATTGGGGCCTATTTTGATAATTTTGAACTGGTGGGATTTGGGTCTGAGCCTGAGTTTGTTGTGGTTTCCAAGAGAAATTAGGATGGTTTCTCCAACCAGGATTATATGAATTTGAATATGGGTCATTAAGTGGTTTTGAGTAACCTTGAGCAGCTTGGACTTGTTCTTGGATAAGAGGTGGTAATTGTGCAACCGTGGGACATTCACTTACATGATGTGTTGGGCTAGCACAAATAGAGCAAATCACCTGATAATTAGAAGCTGGTGTGTATTGTGCAGGGGATTGTTGACCTAAGTTTAGGAATTGATCTAATTTCTGTGCAATAAGGTCGACTTTATCTAATTTTTGTGCTATTATGTTCAAATCTGCCTTAGAATTGAGTTCTGGAGTTTTGATCTCATAAATTCCTGCCCGTTTTTGTTGAGAAATTGATCTTTCATAAGAAGATAATGAAGCATGGTTAATAGAGTTTTCACTTAAAGTTTCAAACAAGGTATAAGCTTCATCCTCACTTTTGCTCATGAATGCACCTCCACAGGATGCATCAACCATCTGCTTATATTGATCTCCTAAACCTTCATAGAAAGCTTGTACAATTTGCCACTTAGATAGACCATGGTGTGGGCATTTTCTAAGGAGTTCCTTAAGTCTTTCCCATGATTCATGAATTTGTTCCCCTGGAAGCTGAGCAAATCCCGTGATGGCTCGCCTCATGGTATTGGTTCATCCTATGGGATAAAATTTCTTAAGAAATTCATGTTGCATCTCTGCCCATGTTTGAATTGTTCTTCCTAATGTGCCAAGCCAATACTTGGCTTTATCTTTTAATGAGAAAGGGAACAAGGTTAGTCTAAGGGCATCATCAGAAAAATTCTGAATTTTTACCGTAGAGCAGATTTCTAAGAATTCATCCAGATGTTTGTAAGGATCTTCATTGGCATTCCCATAAAAAGATGGGAGCATCTGAATTATGGTTGACTTGATCTCATAGTGGCTAGCAGGGATATCAGGTATGTGGATGCAAGTCGATGGGATTGTAGGTGGAAGGAATAAAGTATTCCTTCATCTGCCTAGGTGGTTCTTCACGATTTCCAGCCATCTGATTACCTGGTCTTATATGAATTAGTCTTTCAATTTCAGGATTTGGTTTAACTAGGTCAGGTAAAAGCGATCTTCTACCGTGCATGTACTAGTGCAACCCAATATATGGTTTAAGATATGTATATTTTTTTTAATTTTATTATTATTATTATTATTATTATTAAAAAAAAGAGGATCCTAAGGAATCTTAAGTCTAGAGATGATAGAGAGAAGAGTTAATTTGTGGTTTATGTTTGATGTTATTTAGCAAACAAGTTAGGCAATCAATCCTGACTAAGGGTTGTCTTAGATCTAGATAGCTCCTAACTGTTAAGGTCACCTTTCAAGCCCTCCAAGTGTAGGATTAGCCAATTAACTGGCCAGGTAAGTGTAAGGTCAGTGGGAGTCCCCCCGTTGCTTGCCTTAGACACCAATTGTGCTTGGCCAGGTAAGCGAACGGAACCAATTAGAAACCACCTTCCTTCGGGCCCAGTCGTCCTTGAATCACTTTTCTAGACACCAGTCAAATTGATTAACCCTTAATCTGGTTCAACTTTTAGGGTTTCTTGTCCTATTGAGCTCGAGTTCCTAGGGTTGATGTCTAATTGATTTTAATTTAAAGGCTTAGGTCAATGTAGGATGCTGGTTGGTTGTTTGTGGGCCAAGGAAGGGTGATCAAATCTCCACCTTATCTTGTTTAATTGGGTGTTGCCCTTAATTTGGTTTAAAGATGCTTATGCACAAAAAATTTCAATCAAAGGGTTCTATGCAATTTAAACTAGATGCATGCAACTAATTAAATTCTGAAAGGCTTACCTTGCTTCCAGCAATCACCAACATAAAAAAATAAAACTAATATGATGAATGCTCTAAACAATTAGGATTTCTAATCTTGTGATGAGATTTTTAATTAGGTTTAAGTAGGTAATTTTTAATTAATTTAAAAATAAAGTAAATATTAAAAAAAAATAAGGAAAGAGATTTAGGGTTTAGGAATGATCTCACCAAATAGGTTTGAGAGTTTTGTTTGTGCCCTAATCTTCCTTCTTCTTTCTTGTATTATTTTTTTTCTTTTTTTTTTCTGCAAAATAAATGATAAAAAAATAATTAGTAAGCAATAAAAAAAATCAAAGAAATGAGAAAAAATTTTAATTTTTTATGCCTCCCCGGTAACGACGCCAAAAACTTGATAGGAATGCGATGTTGTCGTTAAGACACCGTGTTTATCAGTTTAAATCCAACTCTTTAATCTCCGGCAACGTTAGGATGAGATTCTCCTTCTGTTCCTAATGGGCTGTAGGAGCACATTAGGATCGTTGTTAGAGCCTCTTCCCTCATCTCATCTAAAATGAACGAGGCCTTCGACTTTGCTCATGTTAGGATGAGGTTCTCCTCCTATTTGTAATGGGCTATAGGGGCATATTAGGATCGTTGATAGGAATGCGATGTTGTCGTTAAGACACCATGTTTATCAGTTTAAATCCAACTCTTTAATTTTTTTTTAAAATTAATTAAAAATAATATGAATAGAGTAGTGAGTCGGGTCGAATCCACAGAGAGGCGATGATTTATTTCTAAAATCTTTGATTCTTATATATATTTTATTATTATTATTATTATTATTATTATTATTATTATTTTTAGAGAAAAGAAAAGAAGAGTTTTTGAAAATTAAAGTTAAAAAAAATAGATTTATAAATAAAAGTAGAATTATGCAGAAATAAATTTGATACTAAGATCTATTATTTAGATCTTAGCAACTACTTGCAATGAAATTAAAAAGCAATAAGAAATAATTAATTTAAAGAACTAGAATTGAAAAGAACAATGAAACTTTCTTTATTAAATTTAAAACTTAGATGTAGAATTTAAATATAAGAAATTAAAGAAAATTTAGAATTTTAATACAAGAAATTAAAGAAAGAGAAAACTAGATTGGAGATCGTAGATCAGCGTAGGCATGGAGATGGCGCAGAAGACCGGCTCTTCTTCTTAGCACTGTAGCTTCGAAGCAACCTTCTATCCAGAGCTTGGCTTCCACCCTATACTTTAGCTTTCCTTCCACCCGATCTTCCTTTCAAGAGGCTTAGAGTCCTTTTTATAGAGCTAGAGGGGTTGGATCTTTATTTCTGAAGGCAATGTGGGACTAATGGCCTTTGCAATCGTCAAAATATAAAAGAATTTGAGTAAAATTTGAATCAAAATAGCTCTGATATATCTCTAATAAATCTAATAAAATCCAACCATTCAATAGGAATCCAACGGTCCAAAAATCATCAGAATCGGATGCGTATTGGCCCAGATCAAGTCGGATTAATTTCTAGCCGTTGGATCACGCTTGATGGAGGAAATCTGGCCGTGAATCACACGCCTGAGAGTTTGATTGCCATCGGGAGCTTTATGGACTGTTGGATCATCTCATGGATTGAGCGCTGCCGTTTGATGGTGATCCACGTGATGTCTGCAGCTGAATCAAATCCGGAAGCAACCACAGCCATCCGATCGCCACTGCAAACAACCACAGCCATCCGATCGCGCAATCACTATTCCCATGGACTGCATGGATTGGCTGCACCACACACCACAGCCAATCAGCACTTCTATCACTGAGTGAAATGACCGGATTGTCCTATGAGCCGCGATAAATTTCTGTAGACCCTTTAAGGATCTAGGTTCGCTACGTGTCGCGCTGTGATTCGTCGATTTCTGCTGAGCTGGCGGTCCACGCCTGGATCGTGGACCGACTGATGGCTTCAATGGCTGAGTCGGCTTTGATGGGTTGGCTTGGCTTGGTGGCTCAGCTTACGGAGCCGACTGAGCCATTTTCTTTTTTTATTTAATTTTTATTTATTTTATATCTTTAAAAATTCATATCTTTTCCATTTTAGCTCTGTTTTACTCAAAATTTATTTTGTTGTGATCAAAAAAATGAGCTCTTTCCATTGATAATAAAATTTTATTTTTTAATTTTTTTAATTTTTATTATTTTTTAATTAATAAAAATATGAATTTCTCAAAAATTATATATAAATTGATTAATAATTCTTAAAAATTAATATAATTTAATTAATAAATTATTACTTTTATTGGTGAATTTATGATGCTCATCAATCGTTGTCAGGGCTTCTCCCCTTATCTCGTCTAAAATGGATGAGGCCTTCGACTTTGCTCACGTTAGGATGATGTTCTCCTCCTGTTCTTAATGGGCTATAGGGGCACATTAGGGCCATTGTCAGGGCCTCTCCCCTCATCTCGTCTAAAATGAATGAGTCCTTCAACTTTGCTCACATTAGGATGAGGTTCTCCTCCTATTCCTAACGGACTGTAGGGGCACATAGGACCATTGTCAGGGCCTCTTCCCTCATCCCGTCTAAAATGAACGAGGTCTTCGACTTTGCCCATATTAGGATGAGGTTCTCCTCCTATTTCTAACTGGCTGTAGGAGCATATTATGGCAGTTGTCAAGGCCTCTCCCGTCATTTCATCTAAAATGAACGAGGCCTTCGACTTTGTTCATGTTAGGATGAGGTTCTCCTTCTATTCCTAACGGACTGTAGGGGCACATTAGGGCCATTGTCAGGGCCTCTCCCTTCAACTCATCTAAATTGAACAGGGCCTTCAACTTTGCTCACGTTAGGATGAGGTTCTTCTTCTATTCCTAATGAGCTGTAGGGGCACATTAGGGCCATTGTCATGGCCTCTCTCCTCATCTCATCTAAAATGAACGAGGCCTTCAACTTTGCTCATGTTAGGATGAGGTTCTCCTTCTATTCCTAATGTGGCCATATTTATCGTGAGATTAAGTTCGGATGCTAGTCCCCCTTTATTATCGATATACAATAAAGATTAGGATGTTGAAGTAGGAAGATTTCATTGCAATCAAGTCATCGGTAATACATTCATAGATTTTTCAAATTCTATGGTCGAGGTAGGTCTGCTCCTTCGAGTTTCTTCAAGTAGTATGTCTCGGGTCGGTCGACTTCTATGACCTTGTAGGGTCCTTCCTAATTTGGGACAAGCTTTTTCTGATTCTAAGGCTAAGAGATGGCAGCTCGTCGAAGCACTAAGTCTCCCACTTTGAATATTTTATCTCTGACTCTGGAGTTATAGTATTGGGCCACCTTTCATCTGTAAGCTGCCATTTGAACTTGGGCTTCCTCTTTTTTTTGTTTCAGTAGGTCAAGGTTGGCTCTGAGGTCTTATGGGTTATGCTACTCGTGAAAGCCACTACCCACATTGATGGAAGCTTAAGTTAGATCGAGATGACTGCCTTTATTCCAAAAGCTAAGGAGAATAGTGTTTCTCCAATTGGCAGCCTTTGGATAGTGCGGTATGCCCACAGAATATGATAAGATTCGTTTGCCCAGGCTCCTCTTGCTCTTTTGGGTCGTCTTGATATCTTGTAATAGGATCTGGTTGGTCACTTCAGCTTTTCTATTTGCCTACGGGTGAGCTACCAACGTAAAGTGGTGGAAGATATTCAGACCTTCACAGAACTCGATGAACCTCACACTGGCAAATTATCTGCCATTGTCTGTTATGATAGTTTGGTGCAGTCCAAATCTGTAGACAACCAACTTTCAGACAAAGTCCTGCACCTTGGCTTCGGTAATCTTTACAAGTGGTTCGGCCTTGACCCATTTAGTGAAATAGTTGATGGCAATTAGGAGAAACTTTCATTGCCTAGATGCCATTGGGAAGGATCCAAGAATATCCATTCCCCACTATGCAAATGGCTAAAGAGCACTCAATGGGGCAAGCTCGATGGCTGGTTGTCTTTGGACATTTGCATTCCTTTGGCAGCGGTCACATCTCCTGACGTAATCAACACAATCACCATGCATAGTCGGCCAGTAATATCCTTATCGGAGCAGCTTATGAGATAGAGATCCGGCACCCAAATAGCTCCCACAAATTCCCTCGTGCACTTTTCATAGTGCAAAATTAGCCTTAGAGGGTCGGAGGCACCTCAATAATGGCAGAGAATATGATCTTTTATACAGCTTATTCTCATAAAGAGCATACCGGGAGGCTTGGTTTCTCAACTTTTGAGCCTCTTTAGGGTCATGAGGAAGAATCCCATCCTTAAGATAAGTGATCAGCAGGTCAATCTAGTAGGGCTCCTAGCCAACCTGCATGATGGGCTGCGGTTCCTCTGTGCATGGACATTTCAATGTCTCATAATAAGCTTCTTTCGGAAGCTCGTTAGGAGCTAGGGTGGCTAGCTTGGCAAGAAGGTTGGCCCTAGTATTTTTTGCTCACAGGATTTGTCGAATGCTGAAGCTGCCAAAGAATGGGGTCAAGCTCTTTATCTTCTCAAGATATTTTACCATGCTCTCTTTTTGGGCTTCAAAACTACTGCTGACCTATCCTATAACTAGTTGGGAGTCACTGCAAATCCAAAGTCGATCAACTCCTGATTCTTTGGCTATCCTGAGCTCGACTATTAGGGCCTCATATTCTGTCCTATTGTTTATCATCGAGAATTCAAAATGCAGTGCATACTCCATGATGATTCCTTCTGGATTGATCAGGATCAGCCCAGCACCTGCTTTAGAAGCGTTGGAGGTGCCATCAACATATAGGGCCTAGAAATCTTTAGGAAGGTCCATTCTTTCTTCAGAGGAGCTCGAGTGCAACCATGGAATGTTGGTTTTATTTTGAAGCTCGACATCATCTGGGATGGTACATTCAACTATGAAGTCAGCCAGTGCTTGAGCCTTGATTGCTGGTCGAGGTTGATAGTTGATATCGAACTCTATTAATTCAATGGCTCATTTTGCAATTCCTTTGGAAGCATCCATTTGATGAAAGATCACTCTGATTGACTGGTCAGTGAGGAGCATTATAGCATATCCCTGAAAGTAAGGCTGAAGTCTCCTTGCAGCAATCAAAAGAGCATAAGTAAATTTTTCCAACTTTGTATACCTGATCTCGGCATCCCTTAGGATCTAGCTTATGTAGTAGACTGGTCATTGCACTTTTGCCTCTTCTTTGACTAGGACTACTGCTAGCACCGCAGGGGAGATCATAAGGTAGAGAAATAGGTCCTCTCCAAATTCTAATTTGGCTAGTAGGGGAGGCGAGCTGAGGTAGTTCTTGAGCTCATCGAACATCTTTTGGTATTCCTAAGTCTAGTGAAAATCTTTTGATTTTCTGAGGATTTGGAAGAAGGGAATGCAGCGTTCGACCGACCTCGAGATAAAATGATTCAAAGATACCATCTTTTCGATCAGGTGCTAAACTTCTTTGATGGACTTTGGAGTGGTCATCTTTTGGATAGCTCGAATCTTCTTCGGATTGGCCTCAATACCTCATCTCGAGATCATGAACCCTTAAAATTTTTCTAAGGCTACCCTAAAGGTGCACTTGGTTGGATTCAGTTTCATCTTATATTTTCTGAGCACATCGAAAGCCTCTTGAAGGTCGGCAACATGATTGATAGATATTTTGCTTTTTACAAGCATGTCGTCGACGTAAACCTTCATATTGCGGTCGATCTGCTCCTTGAAGATTTTATTGACCAAGTGCTGATAAGTCGCACCTACATTCTTAAGATCGAAGGGCATGACCCTGTAACAATAAAGACCATGGTTAGTAATAAAAGCAATCTTCTCCTCATCCTCCGGTGCCATCCAAATTTGGTTGTAGCCAAAGAAGGCATCGATGAAGGTGAGGAGCTCATAGCTTGAAGTCGCATCCACCAGTTGGTTAATTCTAGACAAAGGGTAGCTATCTTTTGGACAGGCCTTGATCAGCTTCTTAAAGTTGATGCATAGTCTCCACTTACCGTTGGCCTTCTTGAGCAAAACCACGTTAGAGACCCAAGTTGGATAGCTGACTTCTTGAATAAATTCGGCATTGAGAAGCTTGTCAACTTTTTCTACTATTGCCTTCTGCCTTTCTGATGCATGGCCCCGAACTCTTTCTTTTACTGGTCGATGCTTGGAATCAACGGCAAACTGATGTTCCATAACCTCGACATCAATCCCAGGCATATCCGTCGAAATCCAGGCAAAGACATCAAAATTTCTTCATAAAAAGGTGATGAGCTACTCCCGAACTTCATCTTCAAGATTGAAACCAATTTGCACCGTATGCTCCGCATTCCCATCATTCAGGAGGATGGTCATAAGATCTTCTATGGACTCATCCCATTCTTCGATAAGGTCATCACGGACATCAAGCCCGTTAATTGGGTAGGGGTCAAGTCGAGTGCAATTTTGTAAGGCGATGGAGTAGCAGTGCTGGACTAATGCTTGATCGCCTTTGATTTCACATATTCCATTATTTGTTGAAAATTTTATCTTTAGATAATAGGTAGACACCATGGCTCATAGTGCATCTAGACTAGGTCGACTAAGGATTGCATTGTAAGCGGAGAGGGCTTTCACCACCAAAAAGTTGACCCACGCCTTGGCCTGCTTTGGATATTACCCTACAATCATGGCTAGAGTTATCGTTCCTTCCACTAGCATAGTGTCGCCAGTGAAGTCGACCAACGGAAAGCTCATGGGTCCTAGGCGATTATCGGATATGAACATTTTAAAGAAAGCATCATAATATAGAATGTCAGTGAAACTTTCATTATCTATCAAAATGTGGTATACATCATAATCAGCAATGTTTAAAGAGATTACAACCACATCATTATGCGGGAACTGAACTCCTTGGACATCCTCATTGGTGAAAGTGATGGGCTCCTCAGTCCTCTACCTCTTCTTAGGCTCTGTTGATCTGCTAGCCTCCCCACGTTGAAGTCCTCCAGAGATGGTGTTAATGATACCAATTGGGGGCCGATCTTCTCGTTGCTCCTCATCCCTCGACGGTTCTGATGGTGGGGGTGCTCAACCGATCCTCCCATCCTTTTGACCGACGTCGTAGGAACTGACCAAGCCTACCATGCCTGATGAGCTCCTCGATCTTATCTTGGAGTTGGATGCACTCTTCTGTATCATGATCGTATTCATGATGGTAGAGGTAGAACTTGCTAGAATTATGCTTGCCGGGGTGAGTGCACATCCTTTTCGATCTCGATAGTTGCTTCCTGATCTCCATTAGTACTTGAACTTTTGGAGCATTGAGAGGGGCGTAGTTGTGGAATCTTCTGAAGGAAGAGCTCCATTGTGCTCTTCTATCTAGGCTTCTTCACCTCTGGGTCTGGGTAGAAGTTCGAGTCCGCTTATGCTCTGAAGAAGTTCGGGAGCATGGCCGAGCTTTGCTCAGTTTCTCTTCAACCGTGGGCACATCAGTTTGCCCGCCTGCCGCTCTTGGGTGGCTTCATTATCCTTGGCCTTAAAGGCCTCCTCAGCTCAGACATAATCTTCAGCCCGAGCCAGTATATCGGCAAAATTTTTGAAGTACTTCTTCTCTAGGAAGAATAGCAAATTATTCTTCTAAACGCTGCCCTTAAGTGCAGCCATTGTAACAGACTAGTTTAGATTCTAGACCTTCAATGTAGCAGCATTAAATTGGATGACATAAGCTCAGATAGATTCTTTCTTCTTCTGCTTGATATTCATCAAAAAATCCAAACCTCGGTCGGAACGTCGGCTGCTAATAAAATGAGTCATAAACTGATAGCTCATTTGATCGAAGAAAAAGATGGTACTCGGCTTAAGGACCGAATACCAGTTCCTGGCAGCTCCCTTAAGGGTGGACAAAAAAGTTCAGCACAAAATGACATCTAGCGCACCGTGGAGCAGCATCATTATCCGAAAAGCCTCTAGATGGTCGACCAGATCAGTGGTCCCATCGTAACTATCAAACTGAGGAAGCTTGAAGTTCGATGGGATCGGTTCCTATATAATCTTCTGAAAAAAAGAAGGTTCAGTATAAATATCGTTACCGCGAGAGGAGGGAGCATGATGGAGTTCTTCGATTCGTTAGCTTATTCTTTGGAGCCTTTGATCCAGGAGATCTTCATGGTTATTGATCTCCAAGATTTTTTAGTGGAGTGGAGGTAAAGCTCCCCTCGGGGTTGAGTCATGGTTCGAGCAAGGGCTCTCTACCCTCTGCTTTCCTTTTTTGGGGGTCGTCGATCGACTGACCCAAGTCGACCACCTCCAGATCGGATTCTCTGGCTCCTGAGAAACCTACTTCAATCGAGATGGCACCGGAGATGGCTGCTGCTGCCATATGGCCTGCGCTGCTTCAATGAGGCTGTGGACCTATTGGACTAGCAGGTCAAACTGCACCATGTCCACCATCGCAGGTGGTGGAGCTTGAGATGCAGGAGATAAAATAGGGATGAGAAGATCTGGATGAGATTTGATTGTGGAGGTGATTGACCGTCAGGTTGAAGCCTTTCTAGAAGGCATCCTCGAGAGGTCGAGAGGAAAATTAGGACTTTGGCTAAGATGAAGAGGAATCTCCACCATGTATTCCTTTAAGAATAAGGAAATCTCAATAACTTAAGGCCCTTCCTCTAGTGCCAATCCTGTTGGCACGAAATCTGGCCATCGCTGGAGTCGAAGCTGGATGTGGAGAGGATGAGGTTGTCGTCGGGACCTGCAAAATAAGTCTCATCTAGAGTCTGATATAGTGGCTCCGGCAAGACCCTCCGACAATCAAGTCAGCTCTTTCAGCCAACAGAAATGGAATACATAGAGAGATTCTAGCAGAGTTTTGAGGAAAAGAAGGAGAGCCTTTTCCCCTCTTTCCTTCAAAGCATATCTGGAGGGTCCCTTATATGGATGGAGCCTATAACAAACTGATAGTGTAGCCATAATTGTCTGATAGAGGGCCATTCATGGCCATATGGAGTTTGTTACAGGAGATAGTGTCTGTTATCATGATGTGCGATCCCGTCAGAGTCCAATGGTCGAAGCTCAGATGGAAGAGATTGACGGTTCTTTTGGCTATATCAAGGATGAGTGCCAAGGTCCTCTGGAGCTATTGGATGGAGTTCGAAGAGAGTTTAGCTATTTGGAAGAGTCCGTCTGAAGAAGAAATTCAGGAGAAGCTCGACTGTTGGAGGAGTCCAATCGAAGGAGAAGTTCGGAAGGAGTTCAATTATCGGAGGAGTCGGACTGAAGGAGAAGTTTGAAAGAAGTTCAACTATTGGAGGAGTGTGATAGAAGGAGAAGTTTGGAAGGAGTTCGATCGTTGGAGGAGTTTGGCTGAAGGAGAAGTTTGGAAGGAGTCTGACTGTTGAGGAGTCTGGTTGAAGGAAATATTTGGGAGGAGTTCAACTATTGGAGGAGTCTGGTTGAAGAGAAGTTCGGAAGGAGTTCAACTATTAGAGGAGTCTGGCTGAAGGAGAAGTTCGAGAGGAGTCCGACTGTTGGAGGAGTTTGGCTGAAGGAGTACCCAGAAGGAGTTCAACTGTTAGAGGAGTTTGGCTGAAGGAGAAGTTTGGAAAGAGTCTGACTGTTGGAGGAGTCTGGCTGAAGGAGAAGTTTGGGAGGAGTTCAACCGCTGGCCTAAGGTTTAACCATGGAGGCTGCTGCTTGATGGGATCCTTCTGAGATCAAGCATTCAGCCAAACTTCGGTAGGAGCGGATTTATCCCCAACAATTATGAAATAAATAAGGCTGAGTGACTCACCTTATGTACAGCTCAATGACATCATAGTTGAAGAGCACGTAGCGGTGTGCCTTATCCCTTTCCTCAATGCTTAAATCAGTGAGGTGGTATGACGTGGAAAGTGTTAGATATATGTGCCTTAAAAGTCAAAATTAGCTGATACTTGTAATACACTTCTAGGGGCAAAATTATAATTTTTGATTAATATCAATAAAATGGGTTATTTTCTATCACATATATGTATTTAGTGTCCATGATACATCCTTTGAGTTAATGGTAATGATAATTCATATTTTCAAGAGTTGAAAATTTAAGACATGAATAATCATTATTAACTCATAAAATGCTCCCGACCATAGGATCATCATGAGGATGGTGATTGATCCGAAAGGTTGGTGTACAATCACTTCTCTTTAGTAGATGAGTCTTGAGTCTACGGTGTGGAGACACCGGAGCGAGAGTATAGGTACTCGTTAGAGAATGAGGGCATTGAGCGTGACCATCTCGAGTAGTCATTAGGGAGTCTACCTTTTCGTCAATGACTGACTCGATGCTTTAGTAGTGTGTCTGGTTCTTTGATCTGAGATGCATCGGCAGTTCATCTTAAGGGTGTTATAGTTTGACTACACCATTACTCGGTCCCCTAGCCATTCGGAAGCCTGAGGTGTATGTTGGCTATAGCATGTTCATTGTAGGAACTGGATAGCATCAAGATGGAATCTATCTACCTCGATGGTAGAGGAGCAGCCCTATGATGACCATGAGAATCAAGTCTTGAAGCCCATGACCATGGCAGAGTGAAATAATAGAAAGAGTTTCTATTTAGGTTTTCACATTGGACTTGAAATTGAATGATTACATCATATGACAGAGACTAGGTACGAGTTGTTTAATAATCTATATCAATAGGATTAATTAAATCAAATTTTTACTTTATGACTCATATGCATGTGATTTGAAAAATGGATCCATCTAATTTGTATATGAGATATATGATATAGATCTAAAACTGTTTTGTAGTATTGCATGTTCCTGATTAAGGCGTTCCTCTTGGCCGTCCGGTCATAAGAACGAAGAAGGGTTTAAAGGCCCCTCTTTCCTTCCATTCGATGGGGTGTTCTTATGATGTGTAGGGGTGCTGCGTGTTCGTCCTTAATCAGAAACCCAAAACTTACTTTCTGCAAAACCCTAGATCCTGAAACCCTAGGATTTATTGTGCATATTTTGTTTATGAACCCTACTTAATTAAGAATTAAGTTTATGGAATATTAATTAGGTCTAAAATTGAGAATTTCAGATCTAAGACATATTCATAATACTGGGTTCGGGCTTGGGTAGCTCAATTAGGTCTAAGCGGTTGATCAAACCGAATCAAGAGTTGGTTAGATGGGATCAACAATGCTTAAATTGACCAGCCTAATAGGATTAAGTCTGGGTCAAGATCGAGTCACGATCAAGCAAGACCTAATTAGGCTCAGAGGTTAGAGTCTGGATTGTAGGCTAACCCAATTGGTTCTGACTCAACAATTTGGTGTCTAAGGTAAGTTTGGCACATACGACCGACTGATTTTTAATTGGAAGCTACTCGACCTGAATGCGTTCTTGTACGAGTTAATGGCATATTCCTTCCACCGGTCTCACTTACCTGGCCATATCTGTTGACACAGTTCTGATCTGAGGTGGTCAATAATCCGAGCTAACCCATGCCACTAGGTTAGTCATAATTGTTATGACTAAGCCAAGTCTAGTTTAATGAGACCTGAATCAATTCTCCCTAAGAAAAGATTAAGTCTGAGGTCTTCCACCATTGTAGATGTGCGGGCCCTTCCCGGGGTTGATTGTTCTCGGCTGGATACAGTGGCTCAGTTGCACCGGGAAGATGCAACCATGTCTATTAGGCATTGGATGCTATGGGCTGGAGGATGAGTTGGGCTCAATATTTTGGATACGGTGAGAGACTCAATTAGGAACCCAGTCTATGCAAATGGTGGGTCTGACTTAACTAAGGAGTGGATCAATATTCCGGATACGGTGAGATTCATGAATTAGAGACCAAGTTTGGGTGCACCATGATTAGAGAATCATTGAACAAGAGTTGTTCACTCATTGGCTAACCCATCACCAATAACTGTTAGGTGAGGTGATGAGTCAGTTGGTGAGACCGCACCACCCACTAGAAATCATTAATCGTGGAGATTTTCGCATCTCTACAGAGGGAGTGTAGGGATCCGAGAAAATAGTGGGAGCTAATTTGTTTAAAAATAAAATCCCTAAACAAATTGGTCAAGTCAAAATTACAGTATCTAACTAGAATCTTTGACTCTCTACAGGAAAAATGTCTGCGTCCAACCCATTGGCACGTATCCTGGACACACATAGACTGACTGGACCCAATTATAAAGATTGGCTCAGGAACTACAAAATTATTTTGGGTTCAGAGAAGTTAACCCATGTTTTGGACCAGGACCCTCCCACCTTACCAGCCCGTCCATCCACTGAACAGAGAGCGTCTCTGGAAAAATGGATTGACGAAGATAATAAGGCCAGATATTACATGTTGGGCTCGATGTCTGATGAGCTCCAGCGCCAACATGAAGATATCGGGACTGCTCGCCAAATGTTGGCTCACCTGCAGGAGATGTTTGGTGAACAGAGTCGCGCAGCCAAATATCAAGTCACGAAATGACTTTTTAAGGCTAAGATGCGTGATGGGCAGTCAGTCCAAGATCACTGTCTGACAATGATCAAGGACATGGAAGAGCTTGAGAAGCTCGGTGTGAAGTTGGACTTGGATCTGCAGAACGATATTATTCTGCAATCCTTGACTGATGCATATGGGCAATTCATCATGAATTACCACATGCATAAACTTCAAAATTCCTTGGCCGAGTTAATGAATATGCTGGTTACCGCTGAGCTTTCTATGAAAGGTTCTAAAGGCTCAGTTCTTGCTATGGAACGGACTTCTTCCAAAAGAAAGTCTTATGGAAAGAAAAAGAAGTCTGTGAAAAAGCAAAAGGTGGAAGGATCAAAGAAGAAGAAGGCAGAAGCCGAAGAAAAAGGCCGATGGTCAAAGGAAAGTGTTTCCATTGCAACAGCGACGGCCATTGGAAGCGGAACTGCCCTACTTACCTGGCCACCCTGAAGAACAAGAAGGAAGGTCCTTCTGGAGGTATGCTCGTTATTGAGTCTAACCTTACGGTTTCTTCTGCATCCAGTTGGGTGCTTGACTCTGGTTCTAGTGCTCATCTGTGCACTTCTATGCAGGGTCTTGAGGATAGTAGGAGGCTGAGGGATGGAGACATGATCCTACGCATCGGTAATGGAGCAAGAGTTGCTGCAGTAGCCGTGGAAACATACCCTCTTCGATTACCATCTGGTTTAGACTTAGTTTTGAAAGACTGTTATTATGTGCCTGCAGCTAGCAGGAATTTGATTTCTGTTTCATGCTTAGCACAAGAAGGTTATGTGATCACCTTCTTTAAGGACCATTGTAACATTCTTTATGAAAGAAATAAAATTGCAAATGGTTTTCCTTATTAATGGTCTTTATCAGCTACATATTGATGTACCTGTTCTAACTATCGAGCAAAACGTGAATGCCAAACGACCTAGGGATAGTCCAAACGATAGATATCTATGGCACCTGAGATTAGGTCATATAGCAGAAGATAGGATTCAACAAATTGGAGAAAAATGGGCTATTGAGTCCATTGACTTTCCGAGTCATATCCAACTTGTGAATCTTGTCTTCAAGGCAAAATGACTAAACTCCCTTTTGTTGGACATGGGGAGAGGGCCACAGATCTCCTTGCCCTAGTACATACTGATGTGTGCGGCCCATTTGATGTGCCGGCTAGAGGCAATTTTGTCTACTTCATTACCTTTACC
Source organism: Cocos nucifera (assembly GCA_006176705.1). NCBI lineage: Eukaryota > Viridiplantae > Streptophyta > Magnoliopsida > Arecales > Arecaceae > Cocos > Cocos nucifera. The sequence goes on from QRFJ01001651.1 coordinate 150,710, forward strand.
GATGATCTGTCTAGGTATGGGTATGTGTATCTTATGAGACACAAGTCTGAAGCTTTTGAAAAGTTCAAAGAATTCAGACATGAAGTAGAAAAACAAACTGGAAAAACCCATTAAGGTTCTTCGATCAGATCGAGGAGGTGAATACCTTAGCCGGGAATTCCTAGACTATCTTAAGGAAAATGGCATAGTCTCTCAATGGACTCCACCAGGAACACCTCAACTCAACGGGGTTTCAGAACGGAGAAATCGGACTCTATTGGATATGGTTCGATCCATGATGAGCTTCACAGACCTCCCTGATTTTCTTTGGGGACATTCATTGTTAACTTCAATTTATCTACTGAATAGGGTTCCCTCTAAAACCGTTCCTACCACACCGTATGAGATATGGCACGGTAAGAAACCAAGTCTGAGTCATCTCAGAATTTGGGGTTGTCCGGCTCATGTCAAAAGACAACAAGCGGACAAGTTAGAGTTTAGGTCCTTTAGAGCTCGATTCATAGGATATCCTAAAGAGTCATTAGGATACTATTTCTACATTCCAGAAGACCACAATGTGATTGTGAGTCGACATGCCATCTTTCTTGAAAAATAGTTTATTCAAGATAGCGGCATTGGAAAGCAGATTAAGCTTGATGAGAAAGTCTCACAAGTACAACGAGCTAAGGACCAAGTGGAACCAAATCAGGTTGAGCCAATAAGAACACTACCTCCTCCACCTCGTAGATCGGAAAGAGTTTTCCGTCCCCCTGAAAGATACTTAGGTATTATTTCAGAGGAAGTAGAGGAAATGTTCCTCATAGGTAATGGTGCTCATGGTGATGATCCCAAAACCTACAACGAGGCGATATCAGATATCGACTCCGAGAAATGGCTTAGAGGCAATGAAGTCAGAAATTGACTCGATGCACTCAAACCAAGTCTGGACCTTGGTAGATCCACCAGAAGGTATAGTACCTATTGGGTGTAAATGGATCTTCAAGAGAAAGATTGGTGCAGATGGGAATGTGGAGACATTCAAGGCTAGACTAGTGGCAAAAGGTTATAGTCAACGCGAAGGCATTGACTATCAGGATACCTTTTCCCCAGTAGCTATGCTAAAATCCATCCGCACATTGCTTGCCGTTGCAGCCTATTTCGATTATGAAATATGGCAAATGGACGTGAAAACGGCATTCCTTAAATGGATATCTTGAGGAAGATATCTATATGGAACAGCCGCTAGGTTTCACATCCAGTGATACTGATCACAAGGTTTGCAAGCTGCAAAGGTCCATATATGGACTTAAGCAAGCATCTCGGAGCTGGAACACTCGTTTCAATGATGTGATCAAAAAGTTTGGTTTCATCAAAAATGAAGAGGAACCATGTGTTTTCAAAAAGGGTCAGTGGGAGCGCTGTTGTCTTCCTCGTATTGTACGTGGATGACATCCTCCTTATTGGGAATGATATTCCCATGTTGACATCAGTCAAAATGTGGTTGTCCAAGGAATTCTCCATGAAAGACCTAGGTGAAGCATCCTTTATTCTAGGAATTAAGGTCTATAGGGATAGACCGAATAGGATGCTAGGACTTTCACAGAAGATGTACATAGAGGAAAGTACTAAAGAGGTTTAGTATGGAAAACTCTAAGAGGGGATTAATACCCTTCAGACATGGTATTCATCTTTCCAAGAAGATGTGCCCCAGCACACCTGAGGAAATAGAACGCATGAGCAAGATCCCTTATGCTTCTGCAATAGGGAGCCTCATGTATGCCATGCTATGTACACGACCTGATATAGCCCATGCTGTGAGTGTCACAAGCAGATATCAGTCAAATCCAGGTGAAGAACACTGGACTTCTGTGAAATGTATCCTTAAGTACTTGAGAGAAGAACTAAGGATATGATGTTGGTCTTTGGTAATGGAGAACTCCAAGTCCAGGGATACACAGACTCGGACTTCATGTCCGATATAGATGATCGAAAGTCGACATCTGGGAGTCTGTTTGTGTGCAATGGTGGAGCTGTCAGCTGGAAGAGTTCCAAGCAAACTGTGATAGCAGATTCCACCATGGAAGCAGAATATATCGCTGCATCAGAGGCTGCAAAGGAAGCATTCTGGTACAAGAAGTTTGCTGCAGAAATTGGAGTAATGCCATCAGATGCCATTCCTCTATACTGCGACAACAATGGCGCCATAGCCCTTGCTAAGGAGCCGAGGTCTCACCAGAAATCCAAGCACATTGAGCGGCGATACCACCTCATCCGCGATTACCTTGAGAAAGGGTTACGTTCGAGGTCAAGAGAGTCAACTCCGCAGATAATGTGGCAGACCCACTTACAAAGCCGTTGGGCCAGCAGAAGATCGAAGCCCACCTTGAGAAGATGGGACTTAGACTTGTAGCCAATTGGCTTTAGGACAAGTGGGAGATTGTTAGATATATGTGCCCTAGAAGCCAGAATTGGCTGACACTTGTAATACACTTCTAGGGGCAAAATTATAATTTTGACTAATAATCAATAAAATGGGTTATTTTCTATCACATATGTGTATTTAGTGTCTGTGATACATCCTTTGAGTTAATGATAATGATAATTCATATTTTCAAGAGTTGAAAATTTAAGACATGAATAATCATTATTAACTCATAAAATGCTCCCGACCATAGGGATCATCACGAGGATGGTGATTGATCCGGAAGGTTGGTGTACAATCGCTTCTCTTTAGTAGATGAGTCTTGAGTCTACGGTGTGGAGACACCGAAGCGAGAGTACAGGTACTCGTTAGAGAACGAGGGCACTGAGCGTGACCACCTCGAGTAGTCATTAGGGAGTCTACCTTCTCGTCAATGACTGACTCGATGCTGCAGTAGTGTGTCTGGTTCTTTGACCTGAGATGCATCGGCAGTTCACCTTGAGGGTGTTATAGTTTGACTACACCATTACTCGGTCTCCTAGCCATATGGAACCCTGAGGTGTATGTTGGCTATAGCATGTTCATTGTAGGAACTGGATTGCATCAAGATGGAATCTATCTACCTCGGTGGTAGAGGAGCAGCCCTATGATGATCATGAGAATCAAGTCCAGAAAGCCCATGGCCATGGTAGAGTGAAATAATAGAAAGAGTTTCTATTTAGATTTTCACATTGGACTCGAATCGAATGATTACATCATATGACAGAGACTAGGGTTTGACGAGTTCACCTTAACCCTAATCTGATCGGGGCTCAAGATAGAAGAACTTAATCACACAGGTAGCTGCACCAAGAGGTTCGCATTCAGCTCTGATGGGTTGCCACCATATACTGCTAGGTGTCACTGGTGGATTTTGGGAGCAATTAGAATGATTTAGATGATCGATCATTCTAGCTGTTCGAATCAGAAGAGTTCTGATCCATCGAAAGGAGTTTCGATGATGTCGATGATAGAGATCATGACATATCCCATTACCATACAGAACTGAACCTAACTGGGTCACACAAACAAGGGTTTGAATCTGGTGATCATCAATTGAACTGATCTAGTTCAATTGATCTGAATGAGATTCAATTAGGTTCAAGGAAAATCGTGCTAGCACTCGATTGAACCTAACGTTCTTCTTTTACTATCATAAATAAGTTGTCCTGACTGAGCCAAAGGAGTTTGTGCTCAATCAGAGGCCTTCATATGGTCTGACTGGAGGTTGTCCAAGTCAGAAAAGGTTGTCTTATTTTGTAAGACATTACCTGCCATTTTTGGTCACCTGCCATTTCTTGTTCTTTGACTTTGGTCAAAAGTCTACCTTTGACTGGTCAAATGTTGACCATTGACACTTTGACTTTTGACCACATGTCATGCACCTATTGGAGAGCTGGTGGGGGCCTGTCCCCCTGCCAGAACCTGGCAAGGAGGAGGGCGCACGCCACCCTTGGCGTGTGCCCAAGTTGGAGGCGCCTAGGAGTCCTTGTTGGACAAGGACTCCATCTCCTTTTTGGATTCCAATTAGAGTTCTCCTAAGAACCAACTTTGACTGGTCTTAGGCACCCTCTAAGGAGGAATCCAGGGGACTCTATTTCCACCAATCAGATTTAGATCTGATTTCACAAAGGGTTGTGATTGGTTGGGAAGAAGAGGAGTTGGATCACAGCTTAGTCTATAAATAAGACCCTGCGCCCAACTCAAAGTGAAATCACAATTCCCATGCCCCAAGGCTGCCTCTCCCCTCCTTCCTCCATGCCAAACCCACCTTCTCCCTCTCCTCTCCACGTCCAAAAGAGGTTTTGGATTCTTGGTTGGTGCGATCCAGATCAAGAGAAAGGCGACTGAAAGCTAGAAGGCTGCGCTGCTGCAAAGGACGACTGCTGATCTTCAAAAGGAGTTTTGAAGATCCTCCAGATCAGATCCAGATCTGATTTTTGGAGGATGTGATAGAGAAGAAGAGGATCTCCAGATCCAACCCTGAGTGGATACCGGTAGAGGCCAGGCGCTTGCGTGGCTAGATCCAGAACCTTTCGCTGCTGCAACAGGATCATCAACGGGTAATAGGATTACCCAAATCAAGGTAAATTAAATTTGATTTAATTTAGTTTATTTTATTTTAATTATTAAAATAATAAGAATTAGATCTGAAATATCTCAGATCTGATCTAGATCAAAGAAAAAATTTTTTGAAATATATAGCTTGATCTGATTAGATCTAAATGAACCTGATCCGAAAAATCAGGATTTCCCTTCAGAAAGTCCATCTGGCTGTGGAACAGACTCAAATGTAGGCTCAATTGGCTCATACTAATCATCCTAATTCCTCATTGGCCAATTACGATGTGTCTTAAGCTTGTTTAAGTACATGGTGCAAAAATCCATACACTCTTGACCCAAATAACCTTCTGCTATGGATCTCTCCAGATGATTCATATTTCTTACATAGGATTTTAGAGTTTGAATATTTCCTCTATAGGATACATCCATCGGTAGAACACCAGGCCTCCAAGTGCAACTTTTTCTGCAAGGTGCATGGTAAGATGCATCATAATCATGAAAAATGATGGTTAAAATATCTTCTCCAGATCACATAATGTAGTCACCGCCCTTGCCTTCATTTTCTTCACATCTTTCTTAAGCAACCTCTTTGCACAAATATCTCTGTAAAAATTGCAAAGACGAATAACAGCCATTCTAACATTTTTTGGCAACACGCTGTGAATAGCTATTGGGATCAATTCTTGCATCAGCACATGATAATCATGAGTCTTCAATCTTCCAAGTTTGACATCCTTACTATTCACATGTTTTGATATGTTGCTTGAGTATCCATCAAGGATCTTTATGTTCTCCAACACATGAAGAAATATGGACCATTCGGAGGCATTCATACCTCCACTATTCTCCCCCTACTGGCTCTAGATGGAATGATCTCCTAATATCCTATTCTTTCAAATCAAATTGAGAATTCAAGTTATCCTTAGTCTTATCTTTGATATTTAAGATTATTGTTAATAGGAGCTCGCACACATTCTTTTCAATATGCATTACATCTAAGCAATGGTGCAATAGTTTGTCTCCCAATATGGCAAGTCAAAGAAGATGCTCTTTTTCCTCCAATCAAAGTATGTGTCATCTTTCTTTGATCGATGCTTCTTTTTTTACCATCAATTGGATCACCTTTCCCAAATTCAACACTGAGACCATCCAACTCTAAGTACATCACTTCCAAACATCCGGCTAGGTGCCTCATCTTCTTCAATAGTACCATCGAAGGAGCATGCATTCCTTCTATATGAATGGTTTCGATGGAGAAAACATCGATGACCCATATAGCTAAAGCTCCTCCGATGTGTCAACCTTCTAGATCGGATATTTTTTTACAAATCGGGCAAGCTAGCTCACCTTTGGTGCTCTAACCCGACATTAGGGCATAGGCTGGAAAGTCATTGTCCACAAAAGCACTGCGTGCATGGAGAATGACTTATTCAGCAAAGCATTAAAAGTTGGAATACCTTAAATGCTTCATAACTGTTTCAGCTCGACAATAAAAGGCTACAAATAAATATCAATATCATTACCTACCTTCATCAGTCCAGGGATGAGCACTGTCATGAAAGCAAAGAATTTTTTCATGCACATCCACGGTGGAAGGTTGTAAACATGAATAAATACTGGCCATACATTATGGATGGTATTCATATGCTTGAATGGATTGAAACCATCCCACGATAAGCCCAACCTCACATTACGTATCTCATGTGCGAAGTCAGAATGTAATTCATTAAACTTCTGCCATGCCTGTCCATCGGCTGGATGCCTCAATGCATCATCTTTTGTTCGATCCTCTTCATGCCATCTCATGTCCTTCGATATCCTTGCCGACATAAACAACTTTTATTGTCTCGAAATCAAAGAAAAGTGCCACATCAACTTTTGAGGTACACGAGTCGATGTGCCATCTTTATTCTATTTTCATCTTAACACACCGCACCTCATGCACTCATTTTGGTTGACATCCCCCTCCTAATAGAGCATGCAATCATTGGGACATGCATGTATCTTGGTGTAAGCAAAGTCCAGCTATTTAATAATCTTCAATGCCTCATAATTATTCTTTAGAATTTATGCATCATCCAAAAGAATGTCCTCCAAAAGCTCTAATATGTAGTTCACTCCATTATTACTAAGCCCATTGAAATATTTTGCATGATACAACCGGATTAAGAACTCCAGCTTCGCTATCTTTTCACATTCGGGATACAATGAAATATTAGCATCCTTTATCAACTTGTGAACCTTCTCGACATCCTCATTGTTTGTTATTCTACCAACCACAGGATCAGGTATGGACGTAGATGCACCGTCATTATGGCCAATAAATGAAAAAATATCACGAACCATTTATTCCACTCTCCCATCATATTGATCGCCTTCCTGCAGTCTGCTCTCACCATGTTGGTTCCAACAAATTTCATAACCAACTTTAAAGCCATAAATAGTGAGGTGATCATTTACATCTTGATGAGGTAGCTACGGTCCATCCATACACTTTTTATAAGGACATTGGATCAGTCTATGGTCTTCAAATTTTTTTTAGTAAAATCAAAAAATTTTTAAAGTCCAGCCTCATATTCTGATGAGAGCCTACTAAAGTTCATCCTCCCCTTATCCATTTTAAAAATAATGATACTACAATTAAATCATTTATGAAACTTAAATTATATACTAATGCATTATAAATAAATATGCAATAAATGCATCCTATTATCAACTAATAGGTAAAGATAGGTTCTATCCCATTCAGAAATTGTATTAATTCTATAGGTTCAATACAGTAATCAAATGATATGCAATAGGAATTGAACAAAATTTTGGTAGCATTTCCCCTTAGTTCTCCCATGTAGGGAGAACAAAAGAAAAATACTATCTAAAATTTCATTCGAAATTCTTAGCATACCATTTGATTACTGCAACTACCTATAGAATTATCTGTAATTTTCAAACCATCCAAATTGGATAATTAATTGATCATTATACATAATTCTCTCATCTATATAATTTCATATAATTGTACGGATATCGAAGATTATGTACACTAATCAATTGACGGGTCTATCATTATGCAATGCAATAAACAAAAGCAACAAGATATAAACATTCAAAAAATATTATTCAATAAATTCTACAATATGAATTACATTCATAAATAATTAAGGATAAGCAACAGTCGTAGATCTGATCTCTTGTGCAAATCTGGGTGTTAATCCAAAAATCTGAAAGAAGAATGAAGTAGATGATGGTAGCACCTTAGGGCTTAAAGTTGGAACCTTAGAGAGACGTATCAAATTCTGTTCACACCCATCGAGCTGGCTCGCTCAGAAGCCAAGCTGGCTCCATGCCTGAGATAGCCGACTCTGTGCCTGAGACATCCGGCTCAGGTCCTCCCCCTGTTGGCTCAATCTCAACCCAAGTCGGCTCAGTTGTGTATCCAAGCCAGCTCGACTGTGTGCCATCCCCTGTTCTTGGCTATGTTTGCCCTCCCCTCATCTTTCTGATTGTCCATCTCCCACTCAACCTCGATCGTCGGTGAGGTTGGACCCCCTCCCTGATCCCTCTCTCCCTCTCTTGATCTCATCCCTCGTCGGCGAGGTCGAACCCCCTCCCTCCCTCTCTCCCTCTCTCGATCTCCCTCACCGACGATGGTGGTGAGGCCGAACCCCTTCCTCCCTCTCTCACTCTCTTGATCTCTCTCGTCGGTGAGGCCAGACCCCCTCCCTCCCTCTCTCTCTCTCTCGATCTCCCTCATCGATGATGATGATGAGGTCGGACCCCCTCCCTCCCTCTCTTTCTCTCCTTTTCTTAGTTTTGGGTCCCAAAATTAGGTCCAGATACCTAGGATCCATTAGGATCTAGGTCTGGTACTTCAAGTATGGACCCATCGGATATTTGGATTCAGGTCTAGTACTAGTAATTAAAATCGAGTCTGAATCTAAATATTCAGATTCTGACCCAAATTCGATTCATGGATATGTCTAGTCTAGTGATTAATAAATAATACTATAAAATTAAAATAAAAAATATACCTACAACTATAGAGAGGGGGTCTCATCGAAAGCTTCGAGGGTCACCGACGATGGTGCTGGAGGAAGATGATGGTGCTAGAGGCAACCTGTAAAATAATAGCAAGATAGTGAGATAGAGAGAGAAGAGAGAGAAAGAGAAAGAAGAAAAGAGAGAGAGGGAGAGGGGGCTTGGAGGGGCACCATGAGGGAGGCCAGGGGATGGGGGGGCAAGGGCGGTGCTTCCAGGGATGGGAAGGTAGGGGCGAGCGGCTAGGATGGGGAGGGTGGGTGGCAGCGCTGGGGGGCGGGTGGATGGGAGGCAATGGTGGGCGCAGGGGGTGACTGCTAAGAGAGGCAAGGCTGTGGCTCGGGATGGGGAAGGCAGGGTGAGTGGTTTGGGGATGGGGAGGCAAGGTGCGGCTGTGATCGAGGATGCCAGGGAGGGCAAGGGGTGGGCAGTCGGGGATGGGGAGGGTGGGAGACAGGCGACCATGGTCGGAGATGGGTGGACTCTCATCGATGATGGAGAGGAGGGGAGAGAGAGAGCGCGGCACACGAAAGGAAAGAAAAAATGGATATTTTTAACCTAACCTATGGTAGCGATTTTTGAATCATTGCCATAAATCTATGGCAGCGATTATGGTAAACCTCTATAATAGATCTATGGCAGTGGTTTATAACTGCTGTCATAGATTTATAGCAGCGATTTTTAGTAACCACTACCGTAGGTTGAAAATAATTTTTTTTAATTTTTTTAAAATATTATATAATTTTAAAATTTAATGCTCATCTTCATCATTCATTATCTTAATAATTATCATTAGAGTATCATCACAAAAGATCACCTCGATCTGATGGCCCTAGCTTCATCGATCAGAAAAATTTAGTTTCGATGATCACGAATGATGATGCGATGACTGATAGATGGAGAAATTTGATCGATCCAAAAATTTGTAATGATGATCTCGGTGATATTTTTAGCATACTATCAAAGTTTTACTTTAATTGAATATCGTTATCATGGTCAATTTAGTATAGAATGATTTTAGTTGTTAAATTAGAAACAAACGATCAAAGGACTAAACGGTGTTCGATTATGAGATAATTTTTTAGTTAAATGATCTTTGCTATAATTTTAATTATTTTATACAGCGATAATAGTAAAATTTAAATCATTTTCATATGAACTATTCATATTAAGTAGATATTGCAAAAGCACGAGCATATATATAACAACCAATGGAGTTTAAGAATGATTATCAGATGATGTATAGTTTTAGATCGTTCTTAGTCTCACGAGTTGAATTTTATAATTATCACCATAAAAAATAATTAAAGTAGTAGCCAAGATCATTTATAAAAAAAATTATCTCATAATCGAATATCGTTTGATCCTTTGATCACTCGATTATCATTTAACGATCAAAATTAACCTATATTAAATTGACCAAGATAATGATATCCAATTGAAATAAAATTTTGACAGTATGCTACAAACATAATTAAGATCATCATTATAAATTTTTGGATCTATCAGAGGTCTCCATCTATTAGATCATTGCATCATCATTTGTGATCGTTGAAATCAAATTTTTTTGATTGATGAAGCTAGGACCATTAGATCAAGGTAATATTTTGGGACGATACTCTAATGATAATTATTTAGATAATAAATGATGAAGATAGACATTAAATTTTAAAATTATGCATTATTTAGAAAAAAATAAGAAAAAAATATATTATAGTGGTTACAAATAACAGCTGTCATAGATCCGATGTATGACAGCAGTTATAAGGAACTGCTGCTATAGGTCCGACGTATGACAGCGATTACAAAAAATTACTATCATAAGTTGGACTATGGCAGTGGTTTCTTGTAACCGCTATTATAGATCGGACCTATAGCAGTGGGTCCTTGTAATCGCTGCCGTAGACTCTATTGCAGCGATTTCGAAAACTGTTGCCATAGTATATGCTACCGTAGATTCATTTTATAGTAGTGAGATAAGGACTCTATCATAACTCTCTATTTAAAGAAAGTTAGGGCATGAGTTTTTTATAAGTTTTAGACCTGAGAGAGGGCTATTGGGGTGTAGGAAAACTTGGAAGAGAAAGGCATTGGGCATGGGGTTTTGAGAAGACACAAGTCCAAGTGTCTTGGTGAGAGAAACAAAGGAGAAGAAGGGTTCTTCTTCTATGGTTATTTTCTGTTACCACTTCCTCCACTTTTTATGAATTTTGAGAGGTGTTTCTACTTTACAAATCTCTTTTCTTTCTTCTAAAAATTAGAGAGTTCAAGATTTGAAGAAGAAGGATCAAGATCAATCATCAAAAAAAGGATCAACATTGTATAGCATACTGTACTAATTTTCTACATCGACCTTCATATCGAGAATCGAGATCATGTGTGGATAACCTGTAGAGATCGAATACGTGTGCAGCTTGGAGCAATGACCTCAGCCACGGATCAAGGAGATTTATACCACTGAACAAAGAGCATCTTTGAAAAAATGGATAGACGAAGATAATAAGGCTAGATATTACATGTTGGGCTCGATGTCTGATGAGCTCCAGCACCAACATGAAGATATCGGGACTGCTCACCAAATGTTGGCTCATCTGAAAGAGATGTTTGGTGAACAGAGTCACGCAACCAAGTATCAAGTCAAGAAATGACTTTTTAAGGCTAAGATGCATGATGGGCAGTCAGTCCAAGATCACTGTCTGATGATCAAGAACTTGAAAGAGCTTGAGAAGCTCGGTGTGAAGTTAGACTTGGATCTGTAGAATGATGTTATTCTGCAATCCTTGACTGATGCATATGGGCAATTCTCATGAATTACCACATGCATAAACTTCAAAATTCCTTGGCTGATTAATGAACATGCTGGTCACCG
>QRFJ01001651.1:162695-188596 GCA_006176705.1 Cocos nucifera
CTGAGCTTTCTATGAAAGGTTCTAAAGATACAGTTCTTGCTATGGAATGGACTTCTTCCAAAAGAAAGTCTTCTAAAAAGAAAAAAAAGTTTGCAAAAAGGCAGAAGGTGGAAGGAAGAAAGAAAAAGAAGGCAGAGTCGAAGAAGAAGGCTACTGTCAAAGGAAAGTATTTCCATTGCAACAACGACGGCCATTGAAAGCAGAACTGCCCTACTTACCTAGCCATCCTGAAGAACAAGAAGGAAGGTCCTTTTGAAGGTATGCTTATTATTGAGTCTAATCTTACGATTTCTTCTGCATCCAGTTGGGTGCTTGACTCTGATTCTACTGCTCATCTATGCACTTTCATGCAGGATCTTGAGGATAGCAGGAGGCTGAGGGATGGAGACATGATCCTATGCATCAAAAATAGAGCAAGAGTTGCTACAGTGGTGGTGGGAACATACCCTCTTCGATTACCATCTGGTTTAGACTTAGTTTTGAAAGACTGTTATTATGTGCCTGCAGCTAGCAGGAATTTGATTTCTGTTTCATGCTTAGCACTAGAAGGCTATGTGATTACCTTCTTTAAGGACCATTGTAACATTCTTTATGAAAGAAATAAAATTGTAAATGGTTTTCTTATTAACGGTCTTTATTAGCTACATATTGATGTATCTATTCTAACTATCGAGCAAAACGTGAATGCCAAATGACCTCGGGATAGTCCAAACGATAGGTATCTATGGCACCTGAGATTATGTCATATAGCAGAAGATAGAATCAACAAATTAAAGAAAAATGGGCTATTAAGTCTGTTGACTTTCGAGTCATATCCAACTTGTGAATCTTGTCTTCAAGGCAAAATGACTAAACTCCCTTTTATAGGACATGGAGAAAGGGCCATAGATCTCATTGCCCTAGTACATACTGATGTATATGGCCTATTTGATGTGCCGGTTAGAGGCAATTTTATCAACTTCATTACCTTTACCGATGATCTATCTAGGTATGGGTATGTGTATCTTATGAGACACAAGTCTGAAGCTTTTGAAAAGTTCAAAGAATTCAGACATGAAGTATAAAAACAAACTAAAAATCCATTAAGATTCTTCGATCAGATCGAGGAGGTAAATACCTTAGCCAAAAATTTTTAGACTATCTCAAGAAAAATGGCATTGTCTCTCAATGGACTCTACCAGGAACACCTTAACTCAATGGGATTTCAGAATGGAGAAATCAGACTCTATTGGATATGGTCCGATCCATGATGAGCTTCATAGACCTCCCTAATTTTCTTTGGGGATACTTACTGTTAACTTCAATTTATCTACTGAATAGGGTTTCCTCTAAAATCCTTCCTACCACACTGTATGAGATATGGCACGATAAGAAATTCAAGTCCGAGTCATCTCAGAATTTGGGGTTATCCGGCTCATGTCAAAAGATAACAAGCGGATAAGTTAGAATTTAGGTCCTTCAGAGCTCGATTCATAGGATATCCTAAAGAGTCATTAGGATACTATTTCTACATTCCAGAAGACCACAATATGATTGTGAGTCGACATGCCATCTTTCTTGAAAAATAGTTTATTCAAGATAGCGGCATTGAAAAGCAGATTAAGCTTGATGAGAAAGTCTCACAAGTACAATGAGCTAAGGACTGATTGGAACCAAATCAAGTTGAGCCAATAAGAACACTACCTCCTCCACCTCATAGATTGAAAAGAGTTTTTCGTCCCTCTGAAAGATACTTAGGTATTATTTCAGAGAAAATAGAGAAAATGTTGCTCGTAGGTAATGGTGCTCATGGTGATGATCCCAAAACCTACAACGAGGCGATATTAGATATCAACTTCGAGAAATGGCTAGAGGCAATGTAGTCAAAAATTGACTCGATGCACTCAAACCAAGTCTAGACCTTGGTAGATCCACCAGAAGGTATAGTACCTATTGGGTGTAAATGGATCTTCAAGAGAAAGATTGGTACAGATGAAAATGTGGAGACATTCAGGACTAGACTAGTGACAAAAGATTATAGTCAACGTGAAGACATTGACTATCAGGATACCTTTTTTCTCAGTGGCTATGCTAAAATCCATCCGCATATTGCTTGTCGTTGCAGCCTATTTCAATTATGAAATATGGCAAATGGACGTGAAAACAACATTCTTAAATGGATATCTTGAGGAAGATATCTATATGGAACAGCCGCTAGGTTTCACATCCAGTGATACTGATCACAAGGTTTGCAAGCTGCAAAAATCCATATATGGAGTTAAGCAAGCAACTCGGAGCTGGAACACTCATTTCAATGATATGATCAAAATATTTGGTTTCATCAAAAATGAAGAGGAACCGTGTATCTTTAAAAAGGTCAGTGGGAGCGCTGTTGTCTTCCTCATATTGTACATGGATGACATCCTCCTTATTGAGAATGATACTCCCATGTTAACGACAGTCAAAATATGGTTGTCCAAGGAATTCTCCATGAAAGACCTAGGTGAGGCATCCTTTATTCTAGGAATTAAGGTCTATAGGGATAGATCGAATAGGATGCTAGGACTTTCACAGAAGATGTACACAGAGAAAGTACTAAAGAGGTTAAGTATGGAAAACTCTAAGAGGGGATTAATACCCTTCAGACATGGAAGTACTTAAGGATACATAAAGGAAGTACTTAAGTACTTAAGTTCATAGAGAAAGTACTTAAGGATACATTTTATAGAAGTCCAGTGTTCTTCGCCTGGATTCGACTGATATCTGTTCGTGATACTCACGGCATGGGCTATATCAGGTCGTGTACATAACATGGCATACATGAGGCTCCCTATTGCTGAGGCATAAGGGATCTTGCTCATGTGTTCTATTTTCTCAGGTGTGCTAGGGCACATCTTCTTGGAAAAATGGATGCCATGTCTGAAGGGTACTAAACCCCTCTTAGAGTTTTCCATGCTAAACTTCTTTAGCACTTCCTCTATGTACATCTTCTGTGAAAGTCCTAGTATCCTATTTGGTCTATCTCTATAGACCTTAATTCCTAGAATAAAGAATGCTTCTCCTAGGTCTTTCATGGAGAATTCTTTAGATAACCACATTTTAGCTATGGTCAACATGGGAATATCATTCCCAATAAGGAGGATGTCATCCACGTATAATACGAGGAAGATAATAGTGCTCCCACTGATGTTTTTGAAGACACATGGCTCCTCCTCATTCTTCATGAAATCAAACATTTTGATCACATCATTAAAATGAGTATTCCAGCTCCGAGATGCTTGCTTAAGTCCATATATGGACCTTTGCAGCTTGCAAACCTTATGATCATCATCACTGGATGTGAAACCTAGCGGATGTTCTATATAGATATCTTCCTCAAGATATCCATTCAAGAATGCCGTTTTCACATCCATTTGCCATATTTCATAATCAAAATAGACTGCAATAGCAAGCAATGTGCGAATATATTTTATCATAGCTACTGGCAAAAAGGTATCCTGATAGTCAATGCCTTCACGTTGACTATAAACTTTTGCCACTAATCTAGCCTTGAATGTCTCCATATTCTCGTCTGCACCAATCTTTCTCTTGAAGATTCATTTACACCCAATAGGTACTATACCTTCTAGTGGATCTACCAAGGTTCAGACTTGGTTTGAGTGCATCGAGTCAATTTCTGACTTCATTGCCTCTAACCGTTTCTTAGAGTCGATATCTGATATCGCCTCGTTATAGGTATTGGGATCATCACTATGAACCCCATTACCTACTAGAAATATTTTCTCTACATCCTCTGAAATAGTACCTAAGTACCTCTCAGGGGGATGGAAAATCCTTTTCGATCTACGAGGTGGAGGAGGTAGTGTATGGATTGGCTTAACTTGATTTGGTTCCATGTAGTCCTTAGCTCGTTGCTCTTATGAGACTTTCTCTTTGAGCTTGATCTGCTTTCCAATGTTGCTATCTTGAATAAGCTATTTTTCAAGAAAGATGGCATGTCGACTCACAATCACATTGTGATCTTCTGGAATATAGAAATAATATCCTAATGACTCTTTAGGATATCCTATGAATCGAGCTCTAAAGGACCTAAAGTCTAACTTATCTGCTTGTTGTCTTTTGACATGAGCTGGACAACCCCAAATTTTGAGATGACTCAGACTTGGTTTCTTATCATGTCATATCTCATACGGTGTGGTAGGAACGGTTTTAGAGGAAATCCTATTTAGTAAGTATATTGCAGTTAACAAATAGTATCCCTAAAAAAAATCAGAAAGATCTATGAAGCTCATCATGGATTGGACCATATCTAATAGGGTCCGGTTCCTCCATTCTGAAACCCCATTGAGTTGAGGTATTCCAGGTGGAATCCATTGAGAGACTATGTCATTTTTCTTGAGATAGTCCAGGAATTTTTGACTAAGGTATTCATCTCCTCGATCTGATTGAAGAACCTTAATGAATTTTTCAGTTTGCTTTTCTACTTCATGTCTGAACTCCTTTACTTTTCAAAGGCTTCAGACTTGTATCTCATAAGATACACATACCCATACCTAGATAAATCATCAATAAAGGTTATGAAGTAGACTAGGTTGCCTCTAGCCAGCGTATCAAATGGGCCGCATACATAAGTATGTACTAGGGCAAGAAGATTCGTGGCTCTTTCCCATGTCCTACAAAAGGGAGCTTAATCATTTTGCCATGAAGACAGGATTCACAAATTGGATATAACTTAGAAGTCAACAGACTCAATAGCCTGATTTTCTCTAATTTGTTAATCCTATCTTCTGCTATATGACCTAATCTTAGGTGCCATAGATACCTATCATTTGGACAATCCCTAGCTCATTTTGATTTTATGGCATTCACATTTTGCTCGAAATTAAAAATAGATACATCAATATGTAACTGATAAAGACCGTTAATAAGGAAACCACTTGCAATTTTATTTCTTTCATAAAGAATGTTACAATGGTCCTTAAGAAAACTAATTATATAGCCTTTAATGCAAGGCAAGAAATAAAAATCAAATTCCTGCTTGCTGCAGGCACATAATAACAGTCTTTTGACACTATGTCTAAACCAGATAGTAGTCGAAGAGGGTATGTTTCCATGACTACGGTAGCAACTCTTGCTCTATTTTCGATGCGTAGGATCATCTCACCATCTCTCAGCCTCCTACTATCCTCAAGACCCTGCATAGAAGTGCACAAGTGAGTACTAGAATTAGAGTCAAGCACCTAATTAGATGCAGAAGAAATCGTAAGGTTAGACTCAATAACGAGCATACCTCCAGAAGGACCTGCCTCCTTCTTCTTTAGGGTGGTCAGGTAAGTAGGGTAGTTCTGCTTTCAGTGCCTATCATTATTGCAATGGAAACACTTTCCTTTGTCAGCGGCCTTCTTTTTTGGCTCTACCTTTTTCTTCTTTCCTCCTTCCACCTTTTGCTTTTACGTAGACTTCTTCTTCTTTCCAAAAGATTTTCTTTTGGAAGAAGTCTGTTCCATAGCAAACATTGAGCCTTTAGAACCTTTCATGAAAAGCTCAGTGGTGACCAGTATGTTCATAAGTTTGGCTAGGGAGTTTTGAAGTTTATGCATATGGTAGTTCATGATGAAATGTCCATGCGCATCAGTCAAGGATTGTAGAATTATATCATTCTATAGATCCAAGTCCAACCTCACTCTGAGCTTCTCAAGCTCTTCCATGTCCTTGATCATCATCAAACAATGATCTTGGACTGACTGCCCATCACGTATCTTAGCCTTGAACAGTCGTTTAGTGACTTGATATTTGGCTGCACGACTCTGTTCACCAAACATCTTCTATATGTGAGCCAACATTTGGCGAGCAGTCCTGATATCTTCATGTTGGTGCTGAAGTTCATTAGACATTAAGCCCAACATGTAGTATCTGACCTTGTTATCATCGTCAGTCCACTTATCCAGAGATGCTCTCTACTCAATGGATGGACGAGCTGGTAAGGTGGGAGGGTCTTGGTCCAGTACATGAGTTAACTTCTCAAAACCCAAAATGATTTTGATGTTCTAGAGCCAATCCTTGTAATTTGGTTCGGTCAGTCTATGGGTGTCCAGGATTCGTGCTAGTGGGTTGGATGCAGACATTTTTCTATAGAGAGTCAAAGTTTCAAGTTAGATATTGTAATTAAGACTTAACCAATTTGTTTAGAGATTTTATTTTTAAACAAATTGGCTCCCACTATTTTTTTGGATCCCTACACTCCCTTTGTAGAGTTACGAAAATCTCTATGATTACTAATTTCTAGTGGGTGGTGCGGTCCCACCAACTGACTCATCACCTCATCTAACAGTTATTGATGATGGGTTAGCCAATGAGTGAACAACTCTTGTTCAATGATTCTCTAATCATGGTGCACCCAGCTTGGTCTCTAATTCATGAATCTCACCGTGTCCGGAATATTGATCCACTTCTTGGTTAAGTCAGACCCACCATTTGCACAGACTGAATTCCTAATTGGATCTCTCACCGTATCCAAAATTTTGAGCCCAATTCATCCTCAAGCCTGTAGCATCCAATGCCTAATAGACATGGTTGCATCTTCCTAGTGCAATTGAGCCACTATAACCAACCGAGAATAATGAACCTTGGAAAGAGCCCGCACATCTACAATGGTGGAAGACCAGGACTTAATCTTTTCTTAGAAAGATTTGATTTAGGTCTCATTAAACTGGACTTGATATAGTCATAACCATTATGACTAACCTAGTGGCATGGGTTAGCTCGAATTATTGACCATCTCAGATCAGAACTGAGTCAACAAACATGGCCAGGTAAGTGAGATCGGTGGAAGGGATATACGATTAACTCGACAAGAATGCATTTAAGTTGAGTAGCTCCCAATTAAAAATCAGTTGATCGTATCTGCCAAACTTACCTTAGACACCAAATTGTTGAGTCAGAACCAATTGGGTTAGCCTATAATCCAGACTCTAACCACTGAGCCTAATTAGGTCTTAGCTTGATCGATCACATTTGTGACTCGATCCTGACCCAGACTTAATCCTATTAGGCCGGTCAATTTTAGCAATGTTGATCCCATCTAACCAACTTTCGATTCGATTTGATCAACCGCTTAGACCTAATTAAGCTATCCAAGCTCGAACCCAATTTTATGAACATTTCTTAGATCTAAAAATTCTCAATTTTAGACCTAAGATGTTTCATAATCTTAATTCTTAATTAAGTTTTAGGGTTCAAAAACAAAACATGCAAATAAGATCCTAGAATTTTAAGATCTAGGGTTTTGCAAAAAGTAAGTTTTTAATTTCTGATTAAGAACGAAGCGCAGCACCCCTACACATCATAAGAATACCCTATCGAATGGGAGGAGAGGGTCTTTAAGCCCTACTTTGTTCTTATGATCGAACGGCCAAGGAGAATACCTTAATCAGAAATATAACTAATCTACAAAAATAATTAGATCTAAGCATATATCTCATATAAAAAAATTGATCTAATTAAAATATGTTTTGTATACATCATATAATGCATGTTTCAGATCTAAATTATCTCAAAATTATTTAAAAAATTAAATTTAAATTTGGTCTCATCAAATAAAATTTAATCTAGACCTATTTGTAGAACTATTCTACAACTAATCTAATCATGCAACTATCATATCTCATATGAACAAATTAAATTAAATTTATTTTCTATTTTTAGATCTAATTATAACATTTATAAGATCAAAAAATAGCAAATAAATAGATCTAAAAATCATAATTAATTAAATAAAAATCAAGATTATACTAGACTACACATAGAATAATTCTATTCTTAGTCTAGTTATGTATCTCATACATATTAGATCTAGATTAATTAATTTTATTTTTTTTATTTTTTTTAATTTTAGATCTAATCACATCTCATGTGATATCTAAAATTACTAACTTATTAGATTAAATTAGATCTAAATAAATTTAATGGAAACCTGGCTCTGATACCAGTTGAAGGGAAAATCCTGATTTCCCGGGTCAGGTTCGTTCAGATCTGATTGGTTCGAGAGGCATATTTCAAAAATCACCTCTTAAATTTAGATCAGATCTAATATATTTCAGATCTAATTTTATAATCTGATAAATAAAAAAATTAAATTAAAATAAATCTGAATTAATTTTATCTTGATTCTGTGTAATCCAATTATCCGTTGATGATCTTGCTGATTGCCTGAGGTTCTTGATCTAGCCACGCAAGCACCTGGCCTCTACCGATATCCACTCAGACTGAATCTGGAGATCTTCTCCTTCTCTTTTTTTTCTTCAAAAATTAAATCTAGATCTGATTTGGAGGATCTTCAAAACTCCATCTGAAGATCGCCCATCATCTTTGCAGCAATGCTGCCTTCTTGCTTTCCTGTCATCTTTTGATTGCCTGAATCGCACCAAACTCATGCCCAACTTTCTTTGGGCATGGAGAGGAGGGAGAGGATCTGAAGATGGCATGGAAGGGGAGAGGGGCAGCCTTGGGGTATGGGCTAAGAGAAACTCATTTCAAAAGTGCGCACAGATAGGTCTTTATATAGACCCTACTGCGCCATGCAGTGCCACATCACCCCGACCAATCACGTTGCTTCGTTCAATCAGATTTAAATCTAACTGGTGGGATGACATCACTTGATCCAATCAGATGAGAGACCCACAGATTCATCCTAATGTAGTGCCTAAGATTGGTCAAAGTCTATAAGTGAGGGTCACCTAGTTTGAATCCAAGAAGCAATCTAGAGTCCCATCCGTATGGGACTCCAGGCATCCCTATCCATGGGCGCACGCCATCCTAGGTGTGCATCCCCTCTTTTCCAAAATTCAGTAAGGGGACAATCCCCTATCTACTCTCTAATAAGTGCATGACACATGAGCAGATATCCAAGGGTCAAAGATCAATATTTGACCAAAGTCAAAGGACAAGAATTAGCAGATGATGAAAAATGGCAGGAGTTATCTCAAATTTATCTCATAAATTAAGACAATCCTTTTTTGACCTGGACAAGCTCCAGTCAGACCAGGCAAAGGTACCTGAGTGAGCACAAACTCATTTGGCTCAGTCGAGATAACTTTTATGATAAGAAAAAGGAGAATATTAGGTTCAATCGTGTGCTAGCACGATTTCCTTGAACCTAATTGAATCTAATTCAAATCAATTGAACTAGGTTAGTTCAATTGATGATATCCAGATCCAAACCCTTATTGTATGATCTAGTTAGGTTCAATTTTGTATGAAAATGAGATATGTTATGATCTCCATCATCGACATCATCAAAATTCTTTTCGGTGGATCAGAACTCTTCTGATTCACACAACTAGAATGATCGATCATTCAAATCATTCTAATTGCTCCCAAAATCCACCAGTGATACCTAGCAGTATATGATGGCAACCCATCAAAATTGAAAATGAACCTCTTGGTGCAGCTACTTGTGTGATTAAGTTCTTCTATCTTGAGCCCCGATTATATTAGGGTTAAGGTGAACTCATCAAACCCTAATTTCTATCATATGATTTAATCATTCGATTCAAGTCTGATGTAAAAATCTTAATAGAAACTCTTTCTATTATTTTACACTCTGCCATGGCCATGGGCTTATGGACTTGATTCTTATGATCATCATAGGGCTACTCCTCATCCACCGAGGTAGATAGATTCCATCTTGGTGCAATCCAATTCCTACAATGAACATTCTCTAGCCAACATATACCTTAGAGTTTTGAATGACTAGGAGATCGAGTCATGGTGTAGTTAAACTATAACACCGTCAAGGTGAACTGTCGATGCACCTCAAGTCAAAAAACCAGACACACCACTGCAGCTTCGAGTCAGTCATCGATGAGAAGGTAGACTTTCTTATGACTACTCGAGGTGGTCACGCTCAGTGCCCTTGTTCTCTAACGAGTATCTGTACTCTTGCTC
Source organism: Cocos nucifera (assembly GCA_006176705.1). Taxonomy (NCBI): domain Eukaryota; kingdom Viridiplantae; phylum Streptophyta; class Magnoliopsida; order Arecales; family Arecaceae; genus Cocos; species Cocos nucifera. The sequence goes on from QRFJ01001651.1 coordinate 172,620, forward strand.
TGGTGTCTCTACACCATAGACTCAAGACTCATCTACTATAAAGAAGCAATTATACACTAACCTTCCGGATGAATCACCATCCTCATGATGATCCTATGGTCAGGAGCATTTTATGAGTTAATAATAAAAATTCTTGTCTTAAATTTTCAACTCTTGAAAATAAGAATTATCATTACCATTAACTCAAAGGATGTATCATAGACACTAAATACACATATGTGATAGAAAATAACCCATTTTATTATTTATAGTCAGAATTATAATTTTGCCTCTAGAAGTGTATTACAAGTGTTAGCCAATTTTGGCTTATAGGGCATACATATCTAACAGATGTGCCCTACCATACCTGAGAAAATAGAACGCATGAGCAAGATTTCTTATGCTTCAGCAATAGGGAGCCTCATGTATGCCATGTTATGTACACGTCCTAATATAGCCCATGCTGTGAGTGTCACAAACAAATATCAGTCAAATCCAGGTGAAGAACACTGGACTTCTATGAAATGTATCCTTAAGTACTTAAGAAGAACTAAGGATATGTTGTTAGTTTTTGGTTATGGAGAACTCCAAGTCTAGGGGTATACAAACTCAAATTTTATGTTCAATTTAGATGATCGAAAGTCGACCTCTGAAAATCTATTTGTGTGTAATGGTGGTGCTATCACTTGGAAGAGTTCTAACTAGACAGTGATAGCAGATTCCATCATGAAAGTAGAGTACATCGCTGCATCAGAAGCTACGAAGGAGGCATTCTGGTATAAAAAATTTACCATAGAGATCGGAGTGATGCCATCAGATGCCATTCCTCTATACTGCGATAATAATGGCACCATATCCCATGCTAAGGAGTCGATGTCTCACCAAAAATTCAAGCACATCGAGTGGTGATACCACCTCATCCATGATTACCTCGACAAGGGTTACATCGAGGTCAAGAGAGTTGACTCTGTAGATAGCGGTAGACCCACTCACAAAGTCATTAGGCCAGCAGAAGATTGAAGCCCACCTTGAGAAGATGGGACTTAGATTTATAGCCAATTGGCTTTAGGTAAAGTGAGAGTTTGTTATATATGTGTGCCTTAGAAGCTAGAATTGGCTGACACTTATTATACACTTCTAAGAGCAAAATTATAATTTTGACTATAAATAATAAAATGAGTTATTTTCTATCATAATGTATATTTAGTGTCTGTGATACATCCCTTGAGTTAATGGCAATGATAATTTTTATTTTTAAGAGTTGAAAATTTAAGACATGAATTTTTATTATTAACTCATAAAATGCTTTCGATCGTAGGATCATCATGAGGATGGTGATTGATCCGAAAGGTTGGTGTACAATCGCTTCTTTATAGTAGATGAGTCTTGAGTCTATGGTGTAGAGACACCGAAGCAAGAGTACAGATACTCGTTAGAGAATGAGGGCACTAAGTGTGACCACCTCGAACAGTCATAAGGAAGTCTACCTTCTCATCGATGACTGACTCAAAGCTGCAGTAGTGTGTCTGATTCTTTGATCTGAGGTGCATCGATAGTTCACCTTGAGGGTGTTATAGTTTGACTATACCATGACTTGATCTCCTAGCCATCTAAAATTCTGAGGTGTATATTGGCTATAGCATGTTCATTATAGAAATTGGATTGCACCAAGAGGGAATCCATCTACCTTGGTAGATGAGGAGCAGCCCTATGATGATCATGAGAATCAAGGCCATAATCCCATGGCCATGGTAGAGTGAAATGATATAAAGAGTTTCTATTAAGGTTTTCACATTGGACTTGAATTGAATGATTAATTCATATGATGGAAATTAGGTTTTGACAAGTTCATCTTAATCCTAATCCAATTGGGGCTCAAGATAGAAAAACTTAATCATACATGTAACTACACTGAGATGTTTGTTTTCAGTTTTGATGGGTTGCCACTATATATTGCTAGGTGTCACTGATGGATTTTGGGAGTAGTTAGAATGATTTGGATGATCGATCATTCTAGTTATTTGAATCAAAAAAGTTCTAATCCATTGGAAGGTGTTTCAATGATGTCGATGATAGAGATTACGACATATCTCATTACCATATAGAATTGAATCTAACTAGGTCACACAAACAAGGATTTGGACTTGGATATCATCAATTGGACTAATCTAGTTTAATTGATTTAAATTTGATTCAATTAGGTTCAAGAAAATCATGCTAGCACATGATTGAGTCTAAAGTTCTCTTTTAACAATCATTAAATGTTGTCTCGACTGAGCCAAATGTGTTTGGACTCACTCAAGTATCTTTACTTGGTCTGACTGGAGCTTATTCAGGTCCAAAAAGGATTATCTTAATTTATGAGATAAATTTGAGACAACACCTGCTATTTTTCATCACCTACTAATTTTTGTCTTTTGACTTTGGTCAAACATTGACCTCTGACCCTTGGACATCTGCACATGTGTCATGCATCCATAGGAGAGTAGATAGGAGCTTGTCCCCCTACTAGAAAGTGGAAAGGAGGGGGCGCACACCTAGGTAGGAATGCACCTAAGAATGGTGACGCCTGGAGTCCCATATAGATGGGACTCCAGGTTGCTTCTTAGAATCAAACTAGGTGGCGGTGGCGCCAATGACTCTGCTTTGACCAGTCTTGGCAGCACCTAAGGATGTTGGAGAGGGGCTCTCATCTAATTGTATCAGATGATGTTATCCCACCAATCAGATTTATATCTGATTGTACGAAGAAACGTGATTGGTCGATGATAGGGATGCGATGTTGTCGTTAAGACACCATGTTTATCAGTTTAATCTGACTTCTTAAAATAATTAAAAATGCGTAGATAGCAGTGAGTCGGATCGAATTCACAGGGAAGGTAGTATTTTAAATTTGAAATCTTTGATTTTTAAAAAGAAAAGAAAAATGATTTGAGTTTTGGAATTAGGAGTGAAGTCGAAAGATTAAAAATAAAAATTAAAAGATGCAAAAATTTAAACTTGGTACTAAGATCTACTAATTAGATCTTAGCATCTACTTGCAATAAAATAAAAAATAATTAAAATATAAAAATTAAATTATAATAAAAAGTAAGAAATTAAAGTGCAAAAATAAAATTTTTATTAATTAAAATTTTAGAATTTAAATACATAAAATTTAAAAAAAAATAAAAATAAAATAAAATAGCCTGATCTCTGATTTTGGATCAGTATTGGCAGAAAGATGGTGTAGAAGCCCGGCTCTTCTTCTAGGCATTCGTTGCTTTGAAGCAGCCTTTAACCTATAGCCTAGCTTCACCCTGTACCAAAGCTTCACCTTGATCGGAGATGTTGATTTCTGGAGGCCTAAGATCCCTTTTATAGAGCTAGGAGGGCTGGATATCTTTTCTAAAAGCAATATGGGACTAATAGCCTTTGTAATCATCAAAATACAAAGAAATTTGGATAAAATTTGAATTAAAATAGCTCTGATATGACTCTAGTAAATCTGGTGAAATCTAGCCATTCAATAGGAATCCAACGGTCCAAAAAAATCGAATGCATATCAGCCCAGATCGAGTCGGATTAAATTCTGGCCGTCCGATCGCGCGTTGATGGAGGAAATCTGATCGTAAATCATGCATCGGGAGTCTTGATCACCGCCGGGAGCATTCTAGACTATTGGATCTTCATCTCTTGATTTTTTGGCCATTGGATCACGCCAGATCACTGATAGAATTTGAATCAAGCCTGGAAATCACCACCGCCGTCCATCTTGACCGCAATCAGCCGCAGCCGTCCGATCACGCAATTACTGTTCTCATGGACCGCATGGATCGGCCGCACCGCACATCACAGCCAATTAGCGCTCTTGTCGCTCGGTGAAAAGACCAAAATACCCTGAGCCGTGATAAATTTCTGTGGATCCTTTAAGGGTCTAGGTCCGCCATGTGGCAATATCTGATTCATCGGTTTCTGCTGAGCTGGTGGTCCATGCCTGGATCGTGGACCGACTGATTGCTTAAATGACTGAGTCAGCTTTGATGACTTGGCTTGGCTTGGTGGCTCGGCTTACGATGCCGGTTGAGCCATTTTCTTTTTTTATTTAATTTTTATTTATTTTATTTCTTTAAAAATTTATATCTTTTTCATTTTAGCTCCATTTTACTCAAAATTTATTTTGTTGTGATAAAAAAAATGAGCTTTTTCTATTGATAATAAAATTTTATTTTTTAATTTTTATTATTTTTTAATTAATTTTTTAATTAATAAAAATATGAATTTTTCAAAAATTATATATAAATTGATTAATAATTCTTAAAAATTAATATAAATTAATTAATAAATTAATACTTTTATTGGTAAATTTATGATGCTTATCACACCCCCCAACTTAAGCTTTGCTCGTCCTCGAGTAAAGAAAGAATTTAGTTTTAAATATCTTTTAACTTTAGAGTTTCGAATTTTACCTAAGCAATTTTTAAAATGGCCATTGATATTCAGTAGAGCTTAAATGAGACATATCATTGGGGTATTAATACTTATCAATAGAAAAATTAAGTAAAGAACATTAAATTTTTTAGAACTTTTTCTAAATTATCCTACCTTTATCTCTGATTTGTCTAAACTTTCATATAGGCAAGTGTATTGCTACTTCCATCCTTCATTTATTAATTTTTATTTTCACATTGCCCACTTTTTGATGCGAATATCATTGCTTACTTAGGCAACGGGACCCGGTTACTTCGGTGGAAAACCAATGTTTCTTTTTTTTTTTTTTTTTTTTTAACGTTGTACCACTATTGAGTGTCTTAACTCCTTAAGCTTTCTATTTGATCCATGTAGCGAGTCTTGGGCCAATGACTCCCAAACCAGTTGGCTTTAGGGCACTAGGTATAGAATACCCCTCGGGCTTACTAGCTCGAATCAAATAGGCTACGAGTTAAGACTAGCTTTACAACGAGCTTCTTTGCCCTTCCCACCTTTTGATGCGAAACTCAATGCTTGCTTAGGCAAAGAGGCCCGGTTACTCAGTGAGAAGTACTTGGAAACTATTTTATTAAAATAAATTTTTATATGAAGAAACGTATAGTTACCCTACACAAGCCTATAAAAAGTAGACTTTTCTTTGATGCTAATAGAAATAATTAGAAATGCTCCAAGGAAAAACTTTTTATGTTCTAGACTTAACTCTTTATTGAATTTTCTTAATACTTGATTCCTCAATATCTCATAGATTCTCTAATCTGTGCATCAATTTTCTTTTTAAAAATGCTTAGTTTAATTCGATTCTTAAGCATAATCAGGTGTCTAAATACTAAATACTAACTTTTTCGAAGACTCAAAATTTTAAAATTTTTATTTTTTTTCTCCCCCCCAACTTAATCGACATTGTCCTCAATGGAGAAGAAAAAAGAAAAAATAAAGGGTGTAATGAAAGAATACACCTGACTATATTTTTGGTCCAGCACATGCCTTTAAAAATTTGGGCTCTCCCTCCAACTTATTCAAATTATCCTAAAAAGAAAATAAACTAAAAAGATAAATTAGATAAAAACTAAATATTGGGTTGCCTCAAGCGCTAAGTTTACCGTCTTCAGCCAGACACAATGCAGCTTACTATCCTGTGTCAAATATTGAATTGACAAATTCCAATAATTTTGGATTGCCAATCTCAGAAAGTTGATTTATAATCCCATTATTGTGTTAGATATATGTGCCCTAGAAGCCAAAATTGGCCGACACTTGTAATACACTTCTAGGGGCAAAATTATAATTTTGACTAAAATCAATAAATGGATTATTTTCTATCACATATGTGTATTTAGTGTCTGTGATACATCCTTTGAGTTAATGGTAATGATAATTCATATTTTCAAGAGTTGAAAATTTAAGACATGAATAATCATTATTAACTCATAAATTGCTCCTGACCATAGGATCATCACGAGGATGGTGATTGATCCGGAAGGTTGGTGTACAATCGCTTCTCTTTAGTAGATGAGTCTTGAGTCTACGGTGTGGAGACACCGGAGCGAGAGTACAGGTACTCGTTAGAGAACGAGGGCACTGAGCGTGACCACCTCGAGTAGTCATTAGGGAGTCTACCTTCTCGTCAATGACTGACTCGATGCTGCAGTAGTGTGTCTGGTTCTTTGACCTGAGATGCATCGGCAGTTCACCTTGAGGGTGTTATAGTTTGACTACACCATTACTCGGTCTCCTAGCCATATGGAACCCTGAGGTGTATGTTGGCTATGACATGTTCATTGTAGGAACTGGATTGCATCAAGATGGAATCTATCTACCTCGGTGGTAGAGGAGTAGCCCTATGATGATCATGAGAATCAAGTCCAGAAATCCATGGCCATGGTAGAGTGAAATAATAGAAAGAGTTTCTATTTAGATTTTCACATTGGACTCGAATCGAATGATTACATCATATGACAGAGACTAGGGTTTGACGAGTTCACCTTAACCCTAATCTGATCGGGGCTCAAGATAGAAGAACTGAATCACACAGGTAGCTGCACCAAGAGGTTCGCATTCAGCTCTGATGGGTTGCCACCATATACTGCTAGGTGTCACTGGTGGATTTTGGGAGCAATTAGAATGATTTAGATGATCGATCATTCTAGCTGTTCGAATCAGAAGAGTTCTGATCCATCGAAAGGAGTTTCGATGATGTCGATGATAGAGATCATGACATATCCCATTACCATACAGAACTGAACCTAACTGGGTCACACAAACAAGGGTTTGAATCTGGTGATCATCAATTGAACTGATCTAGTTCAATTGATCTGAATGAGATTCAATTAGGTTCAAGGAAATCGTGCTAGCACTCGATTGAACCTAACGTTCTTCTTTTGCTATCATAAATAAGTTGTCCTGTCTGAGCCAAAGGAGTTTGTGCTCAAATCAGAGGCCTTCATATGGTCTGACTGGAGGTTGTCCAAGTCAGAAAAGGTTGTCTTATTTGTAAGACATTACCTGCCATTTTTGGTCACCTGCCATTTCTTGTTCTTTGACTTTGGTCAAAAGTCTACCTTTGACTGGTCAAACGTTGACCATTGACACTTTGACTTTTGACCACATGTCATGCACCTATTGGAGAGCTGGTGGGGGCCTGTCCCCCTGCCAGAACCTGGCAAGGAGAAGGGCGCACGCCACCCTAGGCGTGTGCCCAAGTTGGAGGCGCCTAGGAGTCCTTGTTGGACAAGGACTCCATCTCCTTTTTGGATTCCAATTAGAGTTCTTCTAAGAACCAACTTTGACTGGTCTTAGGCACCCTCTAAGGAGGAATCCAGGGGTCTCTATTCCCACCAATCAGATTTAGATCTGATTTCACAAAGGGTTGTGATTGGTTGGGAAGGAAGAGGAGTTGGATCACAGCTTAGTCTATAAATAAGACCCTGCGCCCAACTCAGATTCTAAGAAGCAATTCAATTGAGAAACCCCATGCCCCAAGGCTGCCTCTCCCCTCCTTCTCCATGCCATAGTCTCTTCTCCCCTTGCTCTCCACGTCCAAAAGGAGTTTTGGACCTTGGTTGGTGCGATTCAGATCAAAGAAAGGCGATCAAAAATAAGAAGGCTGCGCTGCTGCAAAGGACGACTGCTCATCTTCAAAAGAGTTTTGAAGATCCTCCAGATCAGATCCAGATCTGATTTTTGGAGGTGTGATAGAGAAGAAGAGGATCTCCAGATCCAACCCGAGTGGATACCGGTAGAGGCCAGGCGCTTGCGTGGCTAAGATCCAGAACCTTCCGCTGCAAACAGGATCATCAACAGGGTAATAGGATTACCCAGATCAGGTAAATTAAATTTGATTTAATTTATCTTTTAATTTTATTTTATTAAAATAATAAGAATCAGATCTGAAACATATCAAGATCTGATTGGGATCAAGAGAAAAAATTTTTGAAATATATCTCTTGATCTGATCAGATCTGAACGAACCTGGACCGGGAAATCAGGATTTCCCTTCAACTGGTATCAGAGCCATGGTTCTAAATTATTTAGATCTGATTTTAAATTTATTTTAATTAGAAAATAATTGATTTTAGATGTCACATGAGATGTGATCAGATCTGAAATCAGAAAAAATTAAAATTAAATAATTTGGATCTAAGATTAGAAGATATGCATGACTAGTTCTAGAATAGAATAGTTCTATAGAATATTCTTGCATATTTTTGATTTAATCCGATTAAATCATATTTTAGATCTTTTTATTTACTATTTTTTGATATTATAAGTGTTATAATAACATCTAAAAAATAGCAAATAAAAATTATTTAATTTTTGAATATCATATGAGATATGATTGATGCATGTCTAGACTAGTTGTAGAATAGTTCTACATAATTGTCTAGATTAGAATTTATTTTGATTAGATCAATTTAAATCTAATTTTTTAGATTATTATGAGATAATTTAGATCTGAAAATATGCATGATTTGATACATGAGATGTATGCAAAATATGCCATGATTAGATCTACTTTATATATGAGATATATGATATAGATCTGATATTGTTTTGTAGTATTGAATGTTCCTGATTAAGGCGTTCCTCTTGGCCGTCCGGTCATAAGAACGAAGAAGGGTTTAAAGGCCCTCTCTTCCCATTCGATGGGGTGTTCTTATGATGTGTAGGGGTGCTGCGTGTTCGTCCTTAATCAGAAACCCAAAACTTACTTTCTGCAAAACCCTAGATCCTGAAACCCTAGGATTTATTGTGCATATTTTGTTTATGAACCCACTTAATTAAGAATTAAGTTTATGGAATATTAATTAGGTCTAAAATTGAGAATTTCAGATCTAAGACATATTCATAATACTGGGTTCGGGCTTGGGTAGCTCAATTAGGTCTAAGCGGTTGATCAAACCGAATCAAGAGTTGGTTAGATGGGATCAACAATGCTTAAATTGACCAGCCTAATAGGATTAAGTCTGGGTCAAGATCGAGTCACGATCAAGCAAGACCTAATTAGGCTCAGAGGTTAGAGTCTGGATTGTAGGCTAACCCAATTGGTTCTGACTCAACAATTTGGTGTCTAAGGTAAGTTTGGCACAGACGACCGACTGGTTTTTAATTGGAAGCTACTCGACCTGAATGCGTTCTTGTACGAGTTAATGGCATATTCCTTCCACCGGTCTCACTTACCTGGCCATATCTGTTGACACAGTTCTGATCTGAGGTGGTCAATAATCCGAGCTAACCCATGCCACTAGGTTAGTCATAATTGTTATGACTAAGCCAAGTCTAGTTTAATGAGACCTGAATCAATTCTCCCTAAGAAAAGATTAAGTCTGAGGTCTTCCACCATTGTAGATGTGCGGGCCCTTCCCGGGGTTGATTGTTCTCGGCTGGATACAGTGGCTCAGTTGCACCGGGAAGATGCAACCATGTCTATTAGGCATTGGATGCTATGGGCTGGAGGATGAGTTGGGCTCAATATTTCGGATACGGTGAGAGACTCAATTAGGAACCCAGTCTATGCAAATGGTGGGTCTGACTTAACTAAGGAGTGGATCAATATTCCGGATACGGTGAGATTCATGAATTAGAGACCAAGTTTGGGTGCACCATGATTAGAGAATCATTGAACAAGAGTTGTTCACTCATTGGCTAACCCATCACCAATAACTGTTAGGTGAGGTGATGAGTCAGTTGGTGAGACCGCACCACCCACTAGAAATCATTAATCGTGGAGATTTTCGCATCTCTACAGAGGGAGTGTAGGGATCCGAGAAAATAGTGGGAGCTAATTTGTTTAAAAATAAAATCCCTAAACAAATTGGTCAAGTCAAAATTACAGTATCTAACTAGAATCTTTGACTCTCTACAGGAAAATGTCTGCGTCCAACCCATTGGCACGTATCCTGGACACACATAGACTGACTGGACCCAATTATAAAGATTGGCTCAGGAACTACAAAATTATTTTGGGTTCCGAGAAGTTAACCCATGTTTTGGACCAGGACCCTCCCACCATTACCAGCCCGTCCATCTGTTGAACAGAGAGCGTCTCTGGAAAAATGGATTGACGAAGATAATAAGGCCAGATATTACATGTTGGGCTCGATGTCTGATGAGCTCCAGCGCCAACATGAAGGATATCGGGACTGCTCGCCAAATGTTGGCTCACCTGCAGGAGATGTTTGGTGAACAGAGTCGCGCAGCCAAATATCAAGTCACGAAATGACTTTTTAAGGCTAAGATGCGTGATGGGCAGTCAGTCCAAGATCACTGTCTGACAATGATCAAGGACATGGAAGAGCTTGAGAAGCTCGGTGTGAAGTTGGACTTGGACCTGCAGAACGATATTATTCTGCAATCCTTGACTGATGCATATGGGCAATTCATCATGAATTACCACATGCATAAACTTCAAGAATTCCTTGGCCGAGTTAATGAATATGCTGGTTACCGCTGAGCTTTCTATGAAAGGTTCTAAAGGCTCAGTTCTTGCTATGGAACGGACTTCTTCCAAAAGAAAGTCTTATGGAAAGAAAAAGAAGTCTGTGAAAAAGCAAAAGGTGGAAGGATCAAAGAAGAAGAAGGCAGAACCGAAGAAAAAGGCCGATGGCAAAGGAAAGTGTTTCCATTGCAACAGCGACGGCCATTGGAAGCGGAACTGCCCTACTTACCTGGCCACCCTGAAGAACAAGAAGGAAGGTCCTTCTGGAGGTATGCTCGTTATTGAGTCTAACCTTACGGTTTCTTCTGCATCCAGTTGGGTGCTTGACTCTGGTTCTAGTGCTCATCTGTGCACTTCTATGCAGGGTCTTGAGGATAGCAGGAGGCTGAGGGATGGAGACATGATCCTACGCATCGGTAATGGAGCAAGAGTTGCTGCAGTAGCCGTGGGAACATACCCTCTTGCGATTACCATCTGGTTTAGACTTAGTTTTAAAAGACTGTTATTATGTGCCTGCAGCTAGCAGGAATTTGATTTCTGTTTCATGCTTAGCACAAGAAGGTTATGTGATCACCTTCTTTAAGGACCATTGTAACATTCTTTATGAAAGAAATAAAATTGCAAATGGTTTCCTTATTAATGGTCTTTATCAGCTACATATTGATGTACCTGTTCTAACTATCGAGCAAAACGTGAATGCCAAACGACCTAGGGATAGTCCAAACGACAGATATCTATGGCACCTGAGATTAGGTCATATAGCAGAAGATAGGATCAACAAATTGGAGAAAAATGGGCTATTGAGTCCATTGACTTTTGAGTCATATCCAACTTGTGAATCTTGTCTTCAAGGCAAAATGACTAAACTCCCTTTTGTTGGACATGGGGAGAGGGCCACAGATCTCCTTGCCCTAGTACATACTGATGTGTGCGGCCCATTTGATGTGCCGGCTAGAGGCAATTTTGTCTACTTCATTACCTTTACCGATGATCTGTCTAGGTATGGGTATGTGTATCTTATGAGACACAAGTCTGAAGCCTTTGAAAAGTTCAAAGAATTCAGACATGAAGTAGAAAAACAAACTGGAAAACCCATTAAGGTTCTTCGATCAGATCGAGGAGGTGAATACCTTAGCCGGGAATTCCTAGACTATCTTCAAGGAAAATGGCATAGTCTCTCAATGGACTCCACCAGGAACACCTCAACTCAACGGGATTTCAGAACGGAGAAATCGGACTCTATTGGATATGGTTCGATCCATGATGAGCTTCACAGACCTCCCTGATTTTCTTTGGGGACACTCATTGTTAACTTCAATCTATTCTACTGAATAGGGTTCCCTCTAAAACCGTTCCTACCACACCGTATGAGATATGGCACGGTAAGAAACCAAGTCTGAGTCATCTCAGAATTTGGGGTTGTCCGGCTCATGTCAAAAGACAACAAGCGGACAAGTTAGAGTTTAGGTCCTTTAGAGCTCGATTCATAGGATATCCTAAAGAGTCATTAGGATACTATTTCTACATTCCAGAAGACCACAATGTGATTGTGAGTCGACATGCCATATTTCTTGAAAAATAGTTTATTCAAGATAGCGGCATTGGAAAGCAGATTCAAGCTTGATGAGAAAGTCTCACAAGCAGAACGAGCTAAGGACCAAGTGGAACCAAATCAGGTTGAGCCAATAAGAACACTACCTCCTCCACCTCGTAGATCGGAAAGAGTTTCCCGTCCCCCTGAAAGATACTTAGGTATTATTTCAGAGGATGTAGAGGAAATGTTCCTCATAGGTAATGGTGCTCATGGTGATGATCCCAAAACCTACAACGAGGCGATATCAGATATCGACTCCGAGAAATGGCTAGAGGCAATGCAGTCAGAAATTGACTCGATGCACTCAAACCAAGTCTGGACCTTGGTAGATCCACCAGAAGGTATAGTACCTATTGGGATGTAAATGGATCTTCAAGAGAAAGATTGGTGCAGATGGGAATGTGGAGACATTCAAGGCTAGACTGGTGGCAAAAGGTTATAGTCAACGCGAAGGCATTGACTATCAGGATACCTTTTTCCCAGTAGCTATGCTAAAATCCATCCGCACATTGCTTGCTGTTGCAGCCTATTTCGATTATGAAATATGGCAAATGGACGTGAAAACGGCATTCCTAAATGGATATCTTGAGGAAGATATCTATATGGAACAGCCGCTAGGTTTCACATCCAGTGATACTGATCACAAGGTTTGCAAGCTGCAAAGGTCCATATATGGACTTAAGCAAGCATCTCGGAGCTGGAACACTCGTTTCAATGATGTGATCAAAAAGTTTGGTTTCATCAAAAATGAAGAGGAACCATGTGTTTTCAAAAGGGTCAGTGGGAGCGCTGTTGTCTTCCTCGTATTGTACGTGGATGACATCCTCCTTATTGGGAATGATATTCCCATGTTGACATCAGTCAAGATGTGGTTGTCCAAGGAATTCTCCATGAAAGACCTAGGTGAAGCATCCTTTATTCTAGGAATTAAGGTCTATAGGGATAGACCGAATAGGATGCTAGGACTTTCACAGAAGATGTACATAGAGGAAGTACTAAAGAGGTTTAGTATGGAAAACTCTAAGAGGGGATTAATACCCTTCAGACATGGTATTCATCTTTCCAAGAAGATGTGCCCCAGCACACCTGAGGAAATAGAACGCATGAGCAAGATCCCTTATGCTTCTGCAATAGGGAGCCTCATGTATGCCATGCTATGTACACGACCTGATATAGCCCATGCTGTGAGTGTCACAAGCAGATATCAGTCAAATCCAGGTGAAGAACACTGGACTTCTGTGAAATGTATCCTTAAGTACTTGAGAAGAACTAAGGATATGATGTTGGTCTTTGGTAACGGAGAACTCCAAGTCCAGGGATACACAGACTCGGACTTCATGTCCGATATAGATGATCGAAAGTCGACATCTGGAAGTCTGTTTGTGTGCAATGGTGGAGCTGTCAGCTGGAAGAGTTCCAAGCAAACTGTGATAGCAGATTCCACCATGGAAGCAGAATATATAGCTGCATCAGAGGCTGCAAAGGAAGCATTCTGGTACAAGAAGTTTGCTGCAGAAATTGGAGTAATGCCATCAGATGCCATTCCTCTTATACTGCGACAACAATGGCGCCATAGCCCTTGCTAAGGAGCCGAGGTCTCACCAGAAATCCAAGCACATTGAGCGGCGATACCACCTCATCCGCGATTACCTTGAGAAAGGGTTACGTTCGAGGTCAAGAGAGTCAACTCCGCAGATAATGTGGCAGACCCACTTACAAAGCCGTTGGGCCAGCAGAAGATCGAAGCCCACCTTGAGAAGATGGGACTTAGACTTGTAGCCAATTGGCTTTAGGACAAGTGGGAGATTGTTAGATATATGTGCCCTAGAAGCCAGAATTGGCTGACACTTGTAATACACTTCTAGGGGCAAAATTATAATTTTGACTATAATTCAATAAATGGGTTATTTTCTATCACATATGTGTATTTAGTGTCTGTGATACATCCTTTGAGTTAATGGTAATGATAATTCATATTTTCAAGAGTTGAAAATTTAAGACATGAATAATCATTATTAACTCATAAATTGCTCCCGACCATAGGATCATCACGAGGATGGTGATTGATCCGGAAGGTTGGTGTACAATCGCTTCTCTTTAGTAGATGAGTCTTGAGTCTACGGTGTGGAGACACCGGAGCGAGAGTACAGGTACTCGTTAGAGAACGAGGGCACTGAGCGTGACCACCTCGAGTAGTCATTAGGGAGTCTACCTTCTCGTCAATGACTGACTCGATGCTGCAGTAGTGTGTCTGGTTCTTTGACCTGAGATGCATCGGCAGTTCACCTTGAGGGTGTTATAGTTTGACTACACCATTACTCGGTCTCCTAGCCATATGGAACCCTGAGGTGTATGTTGGCTATGACATGTTCATTGTAGGAACTGGATTGCATCAAGATGGAATCTATCTACCTCGGTGGTAGAGGAGTAGCCCTATGATGATCATGAGAATCAAGTCCAGAAATCCATGGCCATGGTAGAGTGAAATAATAGAAAGAGTTTCTATTTAGATTTTCACATTGGACTCGAATCGAATGATTACATCATATGACAGAGACTAGGGTTTGACGAGTTCACCTTAACCCTAATCTGATCGGGGCTCAAGATAGAAGAACTGAATCACACAGGTAGCTGCACCAAGAGGTTCGCATTCAGCTCTGATGGGTTGCCACCATATACTGCTAGGTGTCACTGGTGGATTTTGGGAGCAATTAGAATGATTTAGATGATCGATCATTCTAGCTGTTCGAATCAGAAGAGTTCTGATCCATCGAAAGGAGTTTCGATGATGTCGATGATAGAGATCATGACATATCCCATTACCATACAGAACTGAACCTAACTGGGTCACACAAACAAGGGTTTGAATCTGGTGATCATCAATTGAACTGATCTAGTTCAATTGATCTGAATGAGATTCAATTAGGTTCAAGGAAATCGTGCTAGCACTCGATTGAACCTAACGTTCTTCTTTTACTATCATAAATAAGTTGTCCTGACTGAGCCAAAGGAGTTTGTGCTCAATCAGAGGCCTTCATATGGTCTGACTGGAGGTTGTCCAAGTCAGAAAAGGTTGTCTTATTTGTAAGACATTACCTGCCATTTTTGGTCACCTGCCATTTCTTGTTCTTTGACTTTGGTCAAAAGTCTACCTTTGACTGGTCAAACGTTGACCATTGACCACTTTGACTTTTGACCACATGTCATGCACCTATTGGAGAGCTGGTGGGGGCCTGTCCCCCTGCCAGAACCTGGCAAGGAGAAGGGCGCACGCCACCCTAGGCGTGAGCCCAAGTTGGAGGCGCCTAGGAGTCCTTGTTGGACAAGGACTCCATCTCCCTTTTTGGATTCCAATTAGAGTTCTTCTAAGAATCCAACTTTGACTGGTCTTAGGCACCCTCTAAGGAGGAATCCAGGGGTCTCTATTCCCACCAATCAGATTTAGATCTGATTTCACAAAGGGTTGTGATTGGTTGGGAGGAAGAGGAGTTGGATCACAAGCTTAGTCTATAAATAAGACCCTGCGCCCAACTCAGATTCAATAATGCCCCAACTTCTCCATCCCTTGCTCTCCACGTCCAAAATTTCAAAGAAAGGCGATCAGATAAGAAGGCTGCGCTGCTGCAAAAGGACGACTGCTCAGATCTTCAAAAGAGTTTTGAAGATCCTCCAGATCAGATCCAGATCGGTGTGATAGAGAAGAAGAGGATCTCCAGATCCAACCCGAGTGGATACCGGTAGAGGCCAGGCGCTTGCGTGGCTAAGATCCAGAACCTTCCGCTGCAAATCAGGATCATCAACAGGGTAATAGGATTACCCAAGATCAGGTAAATTAAATTTGATTTAATTTATCTTTTAATTTTATTTTATTAAAATAATAAGAATCAGATCTGAAACATATCAAGATCTGATTGGGATCAAGAGAAAAATTTTTGAAATATATCTCTTGATCTGATCAGATCTGAACGAACCTGGACCGGAAATCAGGATTTTCCTTCA
>QRFJ01001652.1:0-61356 GCA_006176705.1 Cocos nucifera
TATCACGGTTTGCTTGGAAACTCTTTCCAGCTGACAGCACCACCATTGCACACAAACAGACTCCCAGATGTCGACTTTCGATCATCTATATCGGACATGAAATCCGAGTCTGTGTATCCCTGGACTTGGAGTTCTCCATTACCAAAGACCAACATCATATCCTTAGTTCTTCTCAAGTACTTAAGGATACATTTCACAGAAGTCCAGTGTTCTTCACCTGGATTTGACTGATATCTGCTTGTGACACTCACAGCATGGGCTATATCAGGTCGTGTACATAGCATGGCATACATGAGGCTCCCTATTGCAGAAGCATAAGGGATCTTGCTCATGCATTCTATTTCCTCAGGTGTGCTAGGGCACATCTTCTTGGAAAGATGAATACCATGTCTGAAGGGTATTAATCCCCTCTTAGAGTTTTCCATACTAAACCTCTTTAGTACTTCTCTCTATGTACATCTTCTGTGAAAGTCCTAGCATCCTATTCGGTCTATCCCTATAGACCTTAATTCCTAGAATAAAGGATGCTTCACCTAGGTCTTTCATGGAGAATTCCTTGGACAACCATAATTTTGACTGTTGTCATCATGGGAATATCATTCCCAATAAGGAGGATGTCATCCACGTACAATACGAGGAAGACAACAGCGCTCCCACTGACCTTTTTGAAGACACATGGTTCCTCTTCATTTTTGATGAAACCAAATTTTTGATCACATCATTGAAATGAGTGTTCCAGCTCCGAGATGCTTGCTTAAGTCCATATATGGACCTTTGCAGCTTGC
Organism: Cocos nucifera; assembly: GCA_006176705.1. Classification (NCBI taxonomy): domain Eukaryota; kingdom Viridiplantae; phylum Streptophyta; class Magnoliopsida; order Arecales; family Arecaceae; genus Cocos; species Cocos nucifera. Next base: position 786 of record QRFJ01001652.1, read on the forward strand.
AAACCTTGTGATCAGTATCACTGGATGTGAAACCTAGCGGCTGTTCCATATAGATATCTTCCTCAAGATATCCATTTCAAGAATGCCGTTTTCACGTCCATTTGCCATATTTCATAATCGAAATAGGCTGCAACGGCAAGCAATGTGCGGATGGATTTTAGCATAGCCACTGGGAAAAAAGGTATCCTGATAGTCAATGCCTTCGCATTGACTATAACCTTTTGCCACTAGTCTAGCCTTGAATGTCTCCACATTCCCATCTGCACCAATCTTTCTCTTGAAGATCCATTTACACCCAATAGGTACTATACCTTCTGGTGGATCTACCAAGGTCCAGACTTGGTTTGAGTGCATCGAGTCAATTTCTGACTGCATTGCCTCTAGCCATTTCTCGGAGTCGATATCTGATATCGCCTCGTTGTAGGTTTTGGGATCATCACCATGAGCACCATTACCTATGAGGAACATTTTCTCTACTTCCTCTGAAATAATACCTAAGTATCTTTCAGGGGACGGAAAACTCTTTTCCGATCTACGAGGTGGAGGAGGTAGTGTTCTTATTGGCTCAACCTGATTTGGTTCCAATTGGTCCTTAGCTCATTGTACTTGTGAGACTTTCTCATCAAGCTTAATCTGCTTTCCAATGCCGCTATCTTGAATAAACTATTTTTCAAGAAAGATGGCATGTCGACTCACAATCACATTGTGGTCTTCTGGAATGTAGAAATAGTATCCTAATGACTCTTTAGGATATCCTATGAATCGAGCTCTAAAGGACCTAAACTCTAACTTGTCCGCTTGTTGTCTTTTGACATGAGCCGGACAACCCCAAATTCTGAGATGACTCAGACTTGGTTTCTTACCGTGCCATATCTCATACGGTGTGGTAGGAACGGTTTTAGAGGGAACCCTATTCAGTAGATAAATTGAAGTTAACAATGAAGTGTCCCCAAAGAAAATCAGGGAAGGTCTGTGAAGCTCATCATGGATCGAACCATATCCAATAGAGTCCGATTTCTCCATTCTGAAATCCCGTTGAGTTGAGGTGTTCCTGGTGGAGTCCATTGAGAGACTATGCCATTATCCTTGAGATAGTCTAGGAATTTTCGGCTAAGGTATTCACCTCCTCGATCTGATCGAAGAACCTTAATGGGTTTTTCCAGTTTATTTTTCTACTTCATGTCTGAATTCTTTGAACTTTTCAAAAGCTTCAGACTTGTGTCTCATAAGATACACATACCCATACCTAGACAGATCATCGGTAAAGGTAATGAAGTAGACAAAATTGCCTCTAGCCGGCACATCAAATGGGCCGCACACATCAGTATGTACTAGGGCAAGGAGATCTGTGGCCCTCTCCCCATGTCCAACAAAAGGGAGTTTAGTCATTTTGCCTTGAAGACAAGATTCACAAGTTGGATATGACTCAGAAAGTCAATGGACTCAATAGCCCATTTTTCTCCAATTTGTTGATCCTATCTTCTGCTATATGACCTAATCTCAGGTGCCATAGATATCTATCGTTTGGACTATCCCTAGGTCGTTTGGCATTCACGTTTTGCTCGATAGTTAGAATAGGTACATCAATATGTAGCTGATAAAGACCATTAATAAGGAAACCATTTGCAATTTTATTTCTTTCATAAAGAATGTTACAATGGTCCTTAAAGAAGGTAATCACATAGCCTTCTTAGTGCTAAGCATGAAACAGAAATCAAATTCCTGCTAGCTGCAGGCACATAATAACAGTCTTTCAAAACTAAGTCTAAACCAGATGGTAATCGAAGAGGGTATGTTCCCACGGCTACTGCAGCAACTCTTGCTCCATTACCGATGCGTAGGATCATGTCTCCATCCCTCAGCCTCCTGCTATCCTCAAGACCCTGCATGGAAGTGCACAGATGAGCACTAGAACCAGAGTCAAGCACCCAACTGGATGCAGAAGAAACCGTAAGGTTAGACTCAATAACGAGCATACCTCCAGAAGGACCTTCCTTCTTGTTCTTCAGGGTGGCCAGGTAAGTAGGGCAGTTCCGCTTCCAATGGCCGTCGCTGTTGCAATGGAAACACTTTCCTTTGACATCGGCCTTTTTTCTTCGGCTCTGCCTTCTTCTTCTTTGCTCCTTCCACCTTCTGCTTTTTCACAGACTTCTTTTTCTTTCCATAAGACTTTCTTTTGGAAGAAGTCCATTCCATAGCAAGAACTGAGCCTTTAGAACCTTTCATAGAAAGCTCAGCGGTGACCAGCATATTCATTAATTCGGCCAAGGAATTTTGAAGTTTATGCATGTGGTAATTCATGATGAATTGCCCATATGCATCAGTCAAGGATTGCAGAATAATATCGTTCTGCAGATCCAAGTCTAACTTCACACCGAGCTTCTCAAGCTCTTCCATGTCCTTGATCATCATCAGACAGTGATCTTGGACTGACTGCCCATCACGCATCTTAGCCTTAAAAAGTCATTTCGTGACTTGATACTTGGCTGCGCGACTCTGTTCACCAAACATCTCCTGCAGGTGAGCCAACATTTGGCGAGCAGTCCCGATATCTTCATGTTGGCGCTGGAGCTCATCAGACATCGAGCCCAACATGTAATATCTGGCCTTATTATCTTCGTCTATCCATTTTTTCCAGAGATGCTCTCTGTTCAAGTGGATGGACGGGCTGGTAAGGTGGGAGGGTCCTGGTCCAATACATGGGTTAACTTCTCGGAACCCAAAACTAATTTTGTAGTTCCTGAGCCAATCTTTATAATTGGGTCCGGTCAGTCTATGTGTGTCCAGGATACGTGCCAATGGGTTGGACGCAGACATTTTTCCTGTAGAGAGTCAAAGATTCTAGTTAGATACTGTAATTATGACTTGACCAATTTATTTAGGAATTTTATTTTTAAACAAATTAGCTCCCACTATTTTCTCGGATCCCTACACTCCCTCTGTAGAGATGCAAAAATCTCCATGATTAATGATTTCTAGTGGGTGGTGCGGTCTCACCAACTGACTCATCACCTCACCTAACAGTTATTGGTGATGGGTTAGCCAATGAGTGAACAACTCTTGTTCAATGATTCTCTAATCATGGTGCACCCAAACTTGGTCTCTAATTCATGAATCTCACCGTATCCAGAATATTGATCCACTCCTTAGTTAAGTCAGACCCACCATTTGCATAGACTGGATTTCCTAATTGAGTCTCTCACCGTATCCAAAATATTGAGCCCAACTCATCCTCCAGCCCATAGCATCCAATGCCTAATAGACATGGTTGCATCTTTCGGTGCAACTGAGCCACTGTATCCAGCCGAGAACAATCAACCCCGGGAAGGGCCCGCACATCTACAATGGTGGAAGACCTCAGACTTAATCTTTTCTTAGGGAAGAATTGATTCAGGTCTCATTAAACTAGACTTGTCATAGTCATAACAATTATGACTAACCTAGTGGCATGGGTTAGCTCGGATTATTGACCACCTCAGATCAGAACTGTGTCAACAGATATGGCCAGGTAAGTGAGACCGGTGGAAGGAATATGCCATTAACTCGTACAAGAATGCATTCAGGTCGAGTAGCTTCCAATTAAAAATCAGTCGGTCGTATGTGCCAAACTTACCTTAGACACCAAATTGTTGAGCCAGAACCAATTGGGTTAGCCTACAATCCAGACTCTAACCTCTGAGCCTAATTAGGTCTTGCTTGATCGTGACTCGATCTTGACCCAGACTTAATCCTATTAGGCTGGTCAATTTAAGCATTGTTGATCCCATCTAACCAACTCTTGATTCGGTTTGATCAACCGCTTAGACCTAATTGAGCTACCCAAGCCCGAACCCAGTATTATGAATATGTCTTAGATCTAAAATTCTCAATTTTAGACCTAATTAATATTTCCATAATCTTAATTTTTAATTAAGTAGGGTTCATAAACAAAATATGCACAATAAATCCTAGGGTTTCAGGATCTAGGGTTTTGCAGAAAGTAAGTTTTGGGTTTCTGATTAAGGACGAACACGCAGCACCCCTACACATCATAAGAACACCCCATCGAATGGGAAGAGAGGGCCTTTAAACCCTTCTTCATTCTTATGATCGGACGGCCAAGAGGAATGCCTTAATCAGGAACATGCAGTACTACAAAATAGTTTTAGATCTATATCATATATCTCATATACAAATTAGATCTAATCATGGCATATTTTGCATACATCTCATGTATCGAATCATGCATATTTTTAGATCTAAATTATCTCATAATAATCTAAAAAATTAGATTTAAATTGATCTAATCAAAATAAATTCTAATCTAGACAATTATGTAGAACTATTCTACAACTAGTCTAGACATGCATCAATCATATCTCATATGATATTTAAAATTAAATAATTTTTATTTACTATTTTTTAGATATTATTATAATAATTATAATATCAAAAAATAGTAAATAAATAGATCTAAAATATGATTTAATCAAATTAAATTAAAAACATGCAAGACTATTCTATAGAACTATTCTATTTTAGAACTAGTCATGCATATTTTCTAATCTTAGATCCAAATCATTTAATTTTAATTTTTTTCTAATTTTCAGATCTGATCACATCTCATGTGACATCTAAAATTACTTATTTTTTAATTAAAATAAATTTAAAATTAGATCTAAATACTTTTAGAACCTTGGCTCTGATACCAGTTGAAGGAAAATCCTGATTTTCCGGATCAGGTTCGTTCAGATCTGATCAGATCAAGAGATATATTTTAAAAAAAATTTTTCTTTGATCCTAATTAGATCTGAGATATTTTAGATCTAATTATTATTATTTTAAAAATTAAAATAAAATTAGATAAATTAAATCAAATTTAATTTACCTTGATGTGGGTAATCCTATTATCCATTGATGATCCTGTATGCAGCGGAAGGTTCTGGATCTAGCCACGCAAGTGCCTGGCCTCTACCGGTATCCACTCAGGCTGGATCTAGAGATCCTCTTCTTCTCTATCACATCTCCAAAAATTCAGATCTGGATCTGATCTGGAGGATCTTCAAAACTCTTTTCGAAGATCAGCAGTCGTCCTTTGCAGCAGTGCAGCCTTCTAGCTTTCAGTCGCCTTTCTTTGATCTGGATCGCACCAACCAAGAACCAAAACTCTTTTGGACATGGAGAGGAGAGGGAGAAGATGCTTTGGCATGGAGGAGGAGAGGAGAAAAGGCCTTGGGGCATGGAGAATTATGATTCAATCAAATTTTGAGTTGGGTGCAGGGTCTTATTTATAGACTAAGCGTGATCCAACTCCTCTTCTTCCCAACCAATCACAACTCTTTGTGAAATCAGATCTAAATCTGATTGGTGGGAATAGAGTCCCCTGGATTCCTCCTTAGAGGGTGCCTAAGACCAGTCAAAGTTGGTTCTTAGGAGAACTCTAATTGGAATCCAAAAAGGAGATGGAGTCCCTGTCCAACAGGGACTCCTAGGCGCCTCCAACTTGGGCACACGCCAAGGGTGGCGTGCGCCCTCCTCCTTGCCAGGTTCTGGCAGGGGGACAGGCCCCCACCAGCTCTCCAATAGGTGCATGACATGTGGTCAAAAGTCAAAGTGTCAATGGTCAACATTTGACCAGTCAAAGGTAGACTTTTGACCAAAGTCAAAGAACAAGAAATGGCAGGTGACCAAAAATGGCAGGTAATGTCTTACAAAATAAGACAACCTTTTCTGACTTGGACAACCTCCAGTCAGACCATATGAAGGCCTCTGATTGTGCACAAACTCCTTTGGCTCAGTCAGGACAACTTATTTATGATAGTAAAAGAAGAACGTTAGGTTCAATCGAGTGCTAGCACGATTTTCCTTGAACCTAATTGAATCTCATTCAGATCAATTGAACTAGATCAGTTCAATTGATGATCACCAGATTCAAACCCTTGTTTGTGTGACCCAGTTAGGTTCAGTTCTGTATGGTAATGGGATATGTCATGATCTCTATCATCGACATCATCGAAACTCCTTTCGATGGATCAGAACTCTTCTGATTCGAACAGCTAGAATGATCGATCATCTAAATCATTCTAATTGCTCCCAAAATCCACCAGTGACACCTAGCAGTATATGGTGGCAACCCATCAGAGCTGAATGCGAACCTCTTGGTGCAGCTACCTGTGTGATTAAGTTCTTCTATCTTGAGCCCCGATCAGATTAGGGTTAAGGTGAACTCGTCAAACCCTAGTTCTCTGTCATATGATGTAATCATTCGATTCAAGTCCAATGTGAAAATCTAAATAGAAACTCTTTCTATTATTTCACTCTGCCATGGCCATGGGCTTCTGGACTTGATTCTCATGATCATCATAGGGCTGCTCCTCTACCACCGAGGTAGATAGATTCCATCTTGATGCAATCCAGTTCCTACAATGAACATGCTATAGCCAACATACACCTCAGGGATTCCATATGGCTAGGAGATCGAGTAATGGTGTAGTCAAACTATAACACCCTCAAGGTGAACTGCCGATGCACCTCAGGTCAAAGAACCAGACACACTACTGCAGCATCGAGTCAGTCATTGACGAGAAGGTAGACTCCCTAATGACTACTCGAGGTGGTCACGCTCAGTGCCCTCATTCTCTAACGAGTACCTGTACTCTCGCTCCGGTGTCTCCACACCGTAGACTCAAGACTCATCTACTAAAGAGAAGTGATTGTACACCAACCTTCCGGATCAATCACCATCCTCGTGATGATCCTATGGTCGGAAGCATTTTATGAGTTAATAATGATTATTTATGTCTTAAATTTTTAACTCTTGAAAATATGAATTATCATTACCATTAACTCAAAGGATGTATCACAGACACTAAATACACAAATGTGATAGAAAATAACCCATTTTATTAATATTAGTCAAAATTATAATTTTGCCCCTAGAATTGTATTACAAGTGTCAGCCAATTCTGGCTTCTAGGGCACATATATCTAACAGATCCTCCTACAACACTTTCATTAGGTTAAACCCCAATCGTATTAATTATTTAATCCTAGAATAATTCTTAATCATTGATCAACCATCTGATCAAACTGTAAGCTCTAATGTGTGTGATCTCATAGGTCCGAACCTAAGTTGGTAGCATAGAAATAAATTTTTATACTAATCGAAGTGACCATCTAGTAATGATACCCGATGGTTGGATAGGTTGAAGGTGTAGAACACCATCCTTGAAACCCATGCGGATATAGTTTCCATATAATTCATCTCCTTGACCATAATGCTCGTAGGTCACCTCAGAGTTCAACTATCAACTCTGATCAGATTGTCCACATTATATTTCAAAATATCAAATCCATGTGATGGATTATCCTGGCCAAGATTTTGCTATATTGAAATATAGTGATACATTCTTTTCCAACTCTTAGAGTGGTCAATTCCATCTTGATCACACTCCGACTTTGCAAGTACTTGACTGTGCCTAGAAGCCTTTCATTGTTGAATTAAAAATTTAGTTAGTCTTTTACCAAAGCATAGTGAGTTGCTTACAAGTCACTGAGGTGATCTTAGGTCTATAGGATACTTATACCTATATCCCATCAGAGACATTCTCGACAGCAGAATGCTCTGGAGTTGGTCACGTTCAATGACGATGTATCCATACATCTCACCTATATGCCATATCAGTATCTTCACATTCCTCGATTAAGAGGACAACCAACCTATATGGCATATAGCGACCTATGCTTAATAGACGCTATTGTCCTAATTAACAGTCTATCATTTGGTCGTGAACCTATTTAAGGACTAATCGATAAATCCTCTTTTTATCGAAACTAAACAGTCTTAAGGACTTCATCACAATAATATAGTTTCTTAAAAGATGTAAACTTATGATGAAAATGATGTCAAAATATTTTTATTAATTAATAAATTAATTATAATTATAAAATAGCTTAACCATCAACTGACTAATGATTGACTTTGGAACACAATTTTCAATAGAAGATCGGTGTACGATCGCTTTCTTAGGATAGATGACTCTTGAGTCTACGGTGTGGAGATACCGGAGTGAGAGTATAGGTACTCATTAGAAAATAAGGGCACTAAGCATGACCATCTCGAGCAGTCATTAGGGAGCCTACCATCTCATCGATGACTAGCTCGATGCTGCAATGGGTGTCTAGTTCTTTGACTTGAGGTATATCGGTAGCTCACCTTGAGGGTGTTATAGTTTGACTACACCATAACTCGATCTCCTAACCATTCAAAATCTTGAGGTGTATGTTGGCTATAGCATCTTCATTGTAGGAATTGGATCGCACCAAGATGGGATCTATCAACCTCGGTAGAGGAGGAGTAATCTTATGATGAATATAAGATCGAGTCCTAAAATCCATGGCCATGGTAGTATAAAATAACATAAAGAAATTTCTATTAGTATTTCACATCAGACTCTAATCAAATGATTCATTCATATGATGGGTGTTGGGTTTGACGAGTTCACCTTAACCCTAATCCCATCGGAGCTTATGATAGAAGAATCCAATCATACAAGTAGCTATACTGAGAGGTTCGCTATTCGATTTTGATGGATTTCCACCATATACTACTAGGTGTCACTAGTGGATTTTGGGATCAATTAGAATTATCTTGATGATCGATGATTCTAATTGGATGAATCGGAAGAGTTTTGGTCCATCCAAAGATATTTCGATGATGTCGTTGATGGAGATCACGACATGTTCCATTACCATACATAACTAATTCTAACTGGATCACACAAATAAGGATTTAGATCTGGATATCATTAATTGAGCTAATCTAGTTCGATTGATTTAGATTAGATCCAATTAGGTTTAAGAAAATCATGCTAGCACATGATTGAACCTAATATTCTCCTTCTATTATTTTTCTGATTTATCTCGACTGAGCTAAATTGGATTTGGCTTATCCTAGAGCCTTGTATGGCTCTATCCTAGTCTAACTGAAACTTGTCCAACTTAGAAAAGTCTTGTCCTAATCTAATCTAGGCTTGTCCTAATCCATCGGATGGAAATAGGACAAAACCTATTAATTTCTAAAACTATTTGGACAAGGCTTATCCAAAAACTTTATAGGGATTTATCTTGATCTGACTGGACCTTATCCTGGCCTAATCAAGACTTGACCTAAATCCCATAAGATGGGAACAAGATAAGGGTTGTCCTTGCCAGATTAGGCCTTGCCCTAAAATTATGCGATGAAATTTGGACAAGCCTCTCCCAAAAATTTTAGATGGATTTTTCTTGATTTGATTGGATCAAGTTCTAGTCTGATCAAGGCTTGTTCTAACTTGATTAAGACTTCACATAAATCCACTGGATGGGACTTGAAAAGGTTTTGTCTTAATCCTATAAGGAACAGGACAAAGGTCAAATGTTGACCCGAGTGCAGGAATTAAAGGATAAGGAGCATGCACCCCCTGGAGATTTTCTAGGAATGTGCACCCCTAGATGTTTACATGAGGAATAAGGGGTGCACTCCCCTTTTGTCCATGCACCCCATATGGATAGGGTGGAGGTATCCTATTTAAATGGGATTTGAATGGGTCAAATATACTTGATGAGATCAAATATCTAGGAGGTAAGTTGCTTACACCAACCAAACTATATCTCTCCATCTCCATGCCAATTTTTTTGGAATTTTGTGTGACAAAATTAGAAAAATAAGAGTATGGAGCATGGAGATCAGTTAAGGATTCCTTCTACATGTTAAACTTTGACATGTTCAAAGTTATATGCGAGGGGACTCTTAACTAGGTCTATAAATAGGATCCTATGCAAGCTGTTGTACATAGTGATTTTTCTATGGTGAAGTCCTGCCAAAATATTCATCTCCACATCTCCCTCATCTAATCCTCTCCCTCTTCTCGATGCCCAAGAGTTGGGCCAAACCTGCAAAAAAAAATCAAGTTCCATTGGTGCGAAGATCAGCTAGAGATGATAGTGTTCGTGAGACGAACGTGCAACCCTCAAAGTTCATTTTGGAGGCTTTATGGAAAGACATCAGATCTGATCTTTGGAGATCAGATCCAGAAGGAGGAAACTTTCAGATCTGATCTGAGTGGAAACTAGTAGAGGTCGACCGCATGCATGGCTCAATTAAAATCTCGGATCAGTCATCAGATCATCACAACAGATAAATGATTTATCCGATTAGGTGATAACTATTATCACTATTTTTATTTTTACTTTATTTTTAATTTTAAATTAATATAATAAGATATAAGAACTCTTAGATTTGATCAGATTATAAAAAATTTTTAAAATTATTCTGCTGCAAATCTGATCCGATCAGATGCATCCTGCGGTAGGATAATCCGATTTTTCTTTCAACTGGTATCAGAGCCAGGTTGCTGCTTCCAAATCTGTATTTAGATTGATCTAAAATTATTTTCTATAATCTGATTATTTGATTTTCAGATGTTACATAAGATGTAATCAGATCTAGAATCAAAAATTACATATTTTAAATATATATATTTGACATAAACAATGCATATTCTAGTCTAGATCTATTATTCCATATCATGATAGTTTTCAAAGATGTTTTAGATTAGATTTGATTTAATTTTTTATAATTTAATTATTTAAGTTTCAGATGTTACATTAAATATAATCAGATCTGAAATATAAGATCTAATTTAAAATTTTGATATATGTGACATAGGCAACAAATGTCTAGACTAGATCTCTAGTTTAATCTCATAATCTAGATCAAAAATTTTATGAAATATTCATTTAATTTTCTAAAGATTATGTGATTAGATTAGTTAAATTTTAAATATTATATGTGATATAATTAAATCTAAAAGCATAAGATATGTTTAAAAATTTCATATGTATGACATATGTAATGCATGTCTAGACTGGTTCTATAGATCTATGCCATAAATAGTCTAGTTTAAAAAATTTTGATGAGATTATTTAAAATTTTACTTTCAGATATTACATCAGATATAATCAGATCTAAAACATAAATTTAAATGTTAAATTTTATACATGAGATGTATGCAAAACATGTATAGATTAGATCTTAAAACATGTAATAGTTATATGCTTTAGATCTAATAGTTTTTATAGTATAGTTCATATTTTTGATTAAGACATTCTCCTTGGCCATCTAGTCATAAGAGTAAGAAGGATTTAAAGGTCCTCTCTTTCCATTCGATGGGGTGCTCTTATGGCATGTAGGGGTACTGTGCATTTATCCTTAATCAAAAATCGAAAACTTACTTTTCTGCAAAATCCTAGATCCTAAAATCCTAGAATTTTTATGCATATTTTGTTATTGAACCCTTAGACTTAATTAAGAATTAAGTTTATGAAATTAATCGGATCTAAAATTATGAATTTTTTAGATCTAAAACACCTTCATAAATCATGGGTTTGGATGTGGGTAGCTCAATTAGGTCTAGCGATTGATCAAATCGAATCAAGAGTTGGTTAGGTGGGATCAAGAGTGCTTAGATTTGACCAGCCTAATAAGATTAAGTCTAGGTCAAGATCAACTCACAGTCACATGTGGTCGATCAAGTTAAGACCCAATTTGGCTCCATGGTTTGAGCCTGGATTGCAAGCTAATCCGATCAGTTCTGGTCAGACAAGTCGGTGTTTAAGGTAAGTATGATAAATACGACTAGTGATCTTTAATTAGAAGTTACTCGATCTGAATGCGTTCGCGGTGAGTTAATGGCATATTCCTCCCATTGATCTCACTAACCTGATCGATTGAGTCAATCCAGTTTTGGTTTGAGGTGGCTAACAATTCAAGCTAACCTATACCACTAGATTAGTCATAAATGTTATGACTAGTTGAGTCTAAAAGACCAAATCAAATCTTCCTAAGAAAATATTAAGTCCTAGGTCTTCCATCATTATAGATGTACGGGTCCTTTCCGAGGTTGATTGTTCTCGGCTGGATACAGTGGTTCGGTTGCACCAAAAAGATGCAAATATGTATATTAGGCGTTGGATGCTACGGGTTGGAGGATGGGTTGGGTTCGATATTCTGAATACGATGAAGGATCCAATTAGGAATCAAATTTGTGCAAATGATGGGTTTGACTTAACTAAGGAGTGGAGCAATATTTCGAGCACAGTGAGCTTCATGAATTAGAGATCAGGTTTGGATGCACCATGTTTAGATAAATATTAGACAAGAGTTGTCCACTCATCAATTGACCCATCACCAATAACTGTTAGGTGAGGTGGTGAGCTACTAGGTGGGACCGCACCATCCACTAGAAATCAATGATCGTGGAGATTTTCGCATCTCTGCCAAGAAAGTGTAGGGATCCGAGAAAATAATGAAAGTCTAATTTATTTAAAAATGAAGCCTCTAAATAAATTGGTTGAGTCAAATTACAAGTCGAAGTAAAAACTTTGACTCTCTACAGAAAAATATCTGCATCAAAATCACTAGCCCGAATCCTAGATACCCATAGTTGACCAGACCAATTTACATGGATTGGCTAAAGAACTTCAAAACTATTTTGGATTCGAAAAAGTTGACCTATGTATTGGACCAGGACCTCCTCTTTACTAGCCCATCCGACTGCTGATCAGAGAACGTCCCATGAAAAGTCATCTGACGATCAAGACAAAGTGAGGTGCCACATGTTGAACTCAATGTCAGATGAATTGCAGCACCAACATCAAGACATTAGGACTGCTCACCAAATGTTGGCATACCTACAAGAGTTGTTGGATGAATAGAGTCACGCAGTATGTTATCAAGTCTCGAAGAGACTTTTTAAGGCACAAATGCATGATGGACAGTTGGTCCAAGATTATTGCTTGGCAATGATCAAGGACCTAAAGAGCTTGAGAAGCTCAGAGTCTTGATGGACAAGGAATTGCAGTTCGATGTAATCCTGTAGTCCTTGATTGATTCATATGGATAGTTCATTATGAACTTCTATATGAATAAGCTCCAGTGCACCTTGGCTGAGTTAATAAATATGCGGGTTACTACTGAGCAAACTTTGAAGGATTCAAAGGGCTCAGTTCTGGCTATGGAGTAAACTTCTTTCAAGAGAAAGTCTTTTGAAAAGAAGAAGAAGTCTACGAAGAAGTAAAAAACAGAAAGAAAAAAGAAGGACGAGCCAAAGAAGAAGGCCACGGAGAAGGAAAAGTGTTTCCACTACAACTCTGATGGACATTGGAAGCGGGACTGCCCTACATACTTGGCCAGCCTGAAGAACAAGCAGGAAGGACCTTCCGAAGGAATGCTCGTCATTGAGTCTGTCAAGCAAAATGTAAATGCCATAGGATCAAAATGATCTAGACATAGTGTTAATGAAATATACCTGTGGCACCTTAGGCTAGATCATATAGCTGAAGATAGGATTAACAAATTAAAAAAATTTGGACTAATGGATCTATTGACTTTCGAGTCATATCCATTTTGTGAATCATGCCTTCAAGGCAAAATGACCAAGCTTTCTTTTATGGAACATGAAAAAGGGCCACAGACCTACTTGCCCTGGTACATATAGATGTGTGCAGCCCATTCAATGTGCTGGTCAGAGATAATTATGACTACTTTATTATCTTTATCGATAATCTACCTCAATATGGGTATGTGTACTTGATACGATACAAGTCTGTAGGCATTGAAAAGTTTAATAAATTTAGATATGAAGTAGAAAAGCAAATCAAAATGTTCATTAAGGTTCTTCATTCAGATCGAGAAGATGAATATCTTAGTCAAAAATTTTTGGACTATCTCAAGAATAATGTATAGTCTCATAATAGACTTCACCTAGAATGCTTCAACTTAACGAAATTTCAGAATGAAGAAATCGATTCCTATTAGATATGTCCAATCCATGATGAGCTTCACAGATCTTTCAAAGTTTCTTTAGGGATATAGTTTAATGACAGCTATCAAATTACTAATTAGAGTTCCATCTAAAACTGTTCCTACCACTGCATATGAGATATGGTATGGTAAGAAGCCAAGTCTGAGTCATCTCAGAATTAGAATTGTTCGATGGCGGACAAGTTAGAGTCTAGGTTTCCTAGAGCTCGATTTATTGGATATTCTAAAGAGTTATTAGGATATTACTTATATCTTCTAAAAAATCACAATGTGATTGTGGGTTGACACACCATTTTCAAAAATAGTTTGTTCAAGATGGTGGCATCGGAAGACAGATTAGGCTCAAGAAGAAAGTCTCCAAAGAGCAATGAGCCAAGAAACCTCAAAAATCCAATTAGTCTGAGATGATCCATAATTCACTATCTCCTCCATTTCATAGGTCAAATAGTATTTTCCGTCCTCCTGAAGGTACTTAGGTACTATTTTAGAACATGTAGAGAAAATGTTCCTCATGAAAAATGGGTTCATGGTGATGATCCCAGAACCTATGATGAGGCGATATCAAATATCGACTCCAAAAATTAATAAGAGGCAATGAAGTCAAAGATTGACTTGATGCACTCAAACTAAATTTGGATCTTGGTAGATCCACCTAAAGGTATAGTACCTATTGGGTATAAATGGATCTTCAAGAAAAAGACAAGTGTAGATAAGAATGTGGAGACATTCAAATCTTGGCTAGTGATGAAAGGATTTCAGGTTACCTTCTCATTAGTAGCCATCGATCCACACATTGCTTGCCATTGCAATATATTTCAATTATGAAACATGGCAGATGGATGCGATAATGAAGTTCATAATTGGATATCTTGAAGAAGATATTTATATGAAATGGCCGTTTGTTTTCACATCCAGTGATGGTGATCACAAAGGTCTGTAAGCTGCAAAGGTCCATCTATGGACTCAAGCAAGCATCTCAAAGTTGAAATGCTTGATGTAATCAAATCATTTAGTTTAATCAAGAACGAGGAGAAATCAAGTATGTTCAAGAAGGTCAGTGGGAGCATTGTTGTCTTCCTCATATTGTATGTGAATGACATTCTCTTGATTGAAAATTATATTCCCAATTTGACATAGGTCAAAGTATGTTCATCTAAGAAATTTTCTCTGAAAGACCTAGGTAAGGCATCTTTCATTTTAGGTCTATAGGGATAAATTGAAGAGGATGCTGGGTCTTTCACATAGAGGAGGTGCTAAAAAAATTCAGCATGGTGAACTCTAGATCCAGGGCTATGCAGACTCAGACTTTATGTCTAATAAATATGATCAAAAATCGACGTCTAAAAGTTTGTTCCTATGTACCGGTGGTATTATAAGTTGAAAGAGTTTCAAGAAGATGGTTCCACCTAATCCATGATTACCTCGGGAAGGATACGTCGAGGTCAAGAGAGTCAACACCGTAGATAATATGATTGATCTACTGATAAAGCCTTTAGGCCAGCAGAAGATCCAAGCCCATCTTAAGAAGATGGGACTTAGATTTGTAGCCAATTGGCTTTAGGTCAAATGGAAGTTTGTTAGATATATATCCTAGAAGCCAGATTGGCCGACACTTATTAAATACTTTCTAGGAGCATTTTTATAATTTTGACTTAAAATTAGTTAAAGAATTATTTATTCTATCACATTATATATTAAAGTGTCTATGATATATCCATTGAGTTAATAGACATGATAACACATATTCTCAAGAGTTGAGAATTTAAGGCATGTATTATACTAATTAACTCATAAACTGCTCTCAATCATAGGATCATCATGAGGATGATGATCGATCCAGAAGATCGATGTACGATCACTTTCTTAGGATAGATGAGTCTTGAGTCTATGGTATGGAGACATCGGAGTGAGAGTATAGATACTCGTTAGAGAATGAGGGCACTGAGCATGACTACCTCGAGCAGTCATAAGGGAGCCTACCTTCTCGTCGATGACTAGCTCAATGCTGCAGCATATGTCTCTTTAACCTGTGGTACATCGATAGTTCACTTTGAAGGTGTTATAGTTTGACTACACCATAACTCAATCTCCTAGCCATTCAAAATCCTGAGGTGTATGTTGGCTATAGCATCTTCATTGTATGAATTGGATCGCAACAAGATGGGATCTATCAACCTCAATAGAGGAGGAGTAGTCCTATGATGAATATAAGATCGAGTCCTAAAACCCATGGCCATGGTAGTATGAAATAATAGAAAGAAGTTTCTATTATTATTTCATATCGGACTCGAATCAAATTATTTATTCATATGATGAGTGTTAGATTTGATAAGTTCACCTGAACCCTAATCCCATCGGGGCTCATGATAGAAGAATCCAATCACACAGGTAGCTGTACCGAGAGGTTCGCTATTTGATTTTGATGAGTTTTCACCATATACTACTAGATGTCAATGGTAGATTTTGAGATCAATTAGAATAGTCTTGATGATCGACAATTCTAATTAGATGAATCGGAAGAGTTCTGGACCATCGAAAGGTATTTCGATGATGTCGTTGATGGAGATCATGCCATATCCCATTACCATATAGAACTGAACCTAACTAGATCATACAAACAAGAATTTAGATCTGGATATCATCAATTAAGCTAATCCAGTTTGATTGATTTGGATTAGATCCAATTAGGTTCAAGAAAATTGTGCTAACACATAATTGAACCTAATATTTTCCTTCTATCATCTTTTTGGTTTGTCTTAACTGAGCCAAATTATATTTGGCTTATCCGAGAGCCTTGTATGGCTCTATCCTAGTCTGACTGAAACTTATCTAGGTCAGAAAAATCTTGTCCTAACTTGATCTAGGCT
This sequence comes from Cocos nucifera, assembly GCA_006176705.1. Taxonomy (NCBI): domain Eukaryota; kingdom Viridiplantae; phylum Streptophyta; class Magnoliopsida; order Arecales; family Arecaceae; genus Cocos; species Cocos nucifera. The sequence goes on from QRFJ01001652.1 coordinate 17,496, forward strand.
TGTCCTAATCCATCAGATGGAAATAGGATAAGACTTGCTAATTTCTGGAACTATTTGGACAAGGCTCATCCAGGAACTCTATAGGAATTTATCTTGATCTGACTAAATCTTGTCCTGACCTAATTAAGACTTGTCCTAAATCCCATAAGATGGAAACAAGACAAGGATTGTCTTTCATAGATTAGGCCTTATCCTAAAATTATAAGATAAAATTTGGACAAGCCTCTGCCAGAAATTCTAGATGAATTTTTCTTGATCTGACTGGATCGAGTCCTAGTTTGATCAAAACTTATTCTAATTTGATTGGGACTTGACATAAGTCCATTGGATGGGATGTGAAAAGGTTTTGTCTCAATCCCATAAGATGGGAATAGGACAAAGGTCAAATGTTGACTCGAATGTAGGAATTAAAGGATAAGGGGCGTACACCCCTTGGAGATTTCCTAGGGATGCACGCCCCTAGATATTTACATGAGGAATAAGGGGTGCACTCCCCCTTTGGCCGTGCACCCCATATGGATAGGGTGGAGCTATCCCATTCAAATGGGATTTGAATGGGTCCCATTTGAATGGGTCAAACATACTTGATAAGATCAAATATCTAGGAGATAAGTTACTTGCACCATCCAAACTTTATCTCTCCATCTCCATGCCAACTTCTTTTGAAATTTGTGTGATAAAATCAGAAAAATAAGAGGGTGGGGAATGGAGATCAGTTAAGGAGTCCTTCTGCATATTAAACTTTGATCTGTTCAAAGTTATATGCGAAGGGACTCTTAACTAGGTCTATAAATAGGGCCCTATGCAAGCTATTGTACATAGCAATTTTTCTATGGCGAAGCCTTGCCAAAATATTCATTCCACACCTACCTCATCTGATCCTCTCCCCCTTCTCCATGCCCAAGTGTTAGGCCAAACCTGTGAGAAAAGATCAAGTTCTATCAGTGCGAAGATCAGCGAGAGATGACAGTGTTCGTGAGACGAACGCACAACCCTCAAAGTTCATTTTGAAGGCTCTACGGAAAGACATCAGATCTAATCTTTGAAGATCAAATTTAGAAGGAGGAGACTTGCAGATCTAACCTAAGTGGATACTAGTAAAGGTCGAGTGCGTGCGTGGCTCAATCAAAACCTTAGATCAGTCGTCAAATCATCACAATGGATAAACGGTTTATCCGATCAGGTGATAACTATTATTACTATTTTTATTTTTATTTTACTTCTAATTTTACATCAATCTAATCTGATCTAAGAACCCTCAGATCTAATTAGATCATAAAAAATTTTTAAAATTATTTTGCTATAAATCTAATTGAATAGATGCATCCTGCGGTAGGAAAATCCAATTTTTCTTTCACAACTTGCCAAAGGAATGTAGGTATGATTATATTCATCCTAAGAAATTAATAATAGGTGATCCATCTTATGAAGTTAAAACTAGATCATCTCTTAGGGAAGCTATAAATCACATTGCAATTGTATCTCATTAAGAACCTCAAAATATAATTAAAGCTGAAAATATCTAAATTGGATATTAGCAATGCAAGAAGAGTTAAACTAATTTGAAAAAAATAAAGTTTAAAAATTAATTGAAAGACCTAAAATTTTCTTATACTTGATACAAAATGGATCTTTAGAAATAAACTAGATGAGAAGAGCAATGTAATTAGAAACAAGGTTAGATTAGCTGCACAAGGATACAAGCAAGAAGAGGGTATTGATTTTGATGAGTCCTTTGCACCCATAGCTAGACTTGAAGCTATTGGATTGCTCTTAGCATTTGCATGCTTCATGAATTTTAAACTTTTTCAAATGGATATGAAGAGTGCATTTTTAAATTATTTAATTGAAGAAAAAGTTTATGTAGAACAACCTCCAAGCTTTGAAAGTCAAGATTTACCTAATCATGTATATAAACTTAAGAAAGTACTATGTGGATTAAAACATGCACCGAGGGCTTGGTATGATAAATTGAGTAAGTTTTTATTAAACAATGATTTTAAAAAAGGTAATGTAGATAAAACACTATTTATTGAAAGAAAATTAAGTGATCTATTAATTATCCAATTATATGTTGATGATATTGTATTCGGTGCTACTAATGAGATTTTATATAGAAAGTTTGCTAATCTCATGCAAGATGAGTTCGAGATGAGCATGATGGGAGAGCTCAACTTCTTCCTCGGACTCTAAATCAACCAATCAAATGAGAAAATCTTCATCAACCAAAGTAAATACATCAAAAAAATATTAAAAAAATTTAGGATGAAGAACGTCAAAAGAAGTGTCACCCCCATGAGCATAAGTTGCAAGCTTGATCAAGATCCAAAAGAAAAAGTAATAGATCCTAAACTATATCGAGGTATGATTGGATCTTTATTATATTTAACTTTAAGTAGGTTGGACATAATATTTAGTGTATGCATGTGTGTGTGTGTTATCAATCAAATCCTAAGGAATCACATGTATTAGCAGTTAAAAGAATCTTTAAATATCTAATAAATACACAAGATGTTGGTTTATGGTACTCTAAACAATCTTCATTAGATTTAATTGGTTATAGTGATTCAAATTTTACTAGTTGTTGCTTGGATAGGAAGAGTATAAGTGATACATGTCAATATCTAGGAGTGAATTTGATCTCTTAATTTAGCAAGAAATAAAATTTGGTAGCCTTGTCTATGACGGAAGCCAAATATATTGCTGCTAGGAGTTGTTGTGCTCAACTATTATGGATCAAATAATAACTAGAATATTATGGTATTACTTGTAATAATATTCTTATTCGATGTGACAACATAAGTGCCATAAATTTAACTAAAAATTCTATATTACATTCAAGAACAAAACATATAGAAGTAACATATTATTTTATTAGAGAGCATGCTCAAAATAACGATATACTTCTTGAATATGTGCCTACTAAAAATTAAGTTACTGATATCTTTACTAAACCCTTGAATGAAGAAAGATTTTGCACAATTAGAAAGCAATTAAATTTATTTGATCTAATTTATTAAATGAATATCTTGTGATAATTGATTTTCATATGATGAAATGATTGATTTTGATATGGTCAGTTTTATTGCATTTGTTCAATTTTTATCTCATTTAGAAAAGAAAATAAATGAAAAAATTTCTGGACTTGAAACTTAGAATATTCAAGTATGTGCCAAACTGAGCCATCCCATATTTCTTCTTTTGAAAAACTTAGTTGACCTAGTATTGGGCCGACTCTGTTTTTCTTCACAAAAAAAATTGGGCCAGCTAAGTTGTCAGGATTCTTGTTTTTAAAATGGAAAGACCGAATGCTTTTTAAGAGTTTATCTCTTAGCCGTCTCTTAAGAAAACCTAAGAATCCTAAAACCCATTCCTAGAAACCCATTTCTATTGCATTTATGTGGGATTTTAGAATCATGCCGCCCAAGAAACGAATCGTATCTCCTCGGATTAAGCATACATGTCTAGTTTCGCTACCTAGAAGAGGGATTCGTAGTGAAGAATGGTGGACAAAGTTCTGAGAAGACCGCTCATTTAGGTCATCTCAGTCCTCTTCACCTCCTCTGGGACCATCCACTCAACCCCCTCAGCCTCCTCCTATAGTTTTCCCTCCATCTCCCTCTTCCACACCCATACCTCTCTCTTCTAGGACTGTTACAACTGGTAGAAGAGTAGACTTTGATTTCTTGGCAAGTAAGGAATTCGAGTTTGGAGAAGGCTTGAAATATCATGGATCGGAATACCTCTATTCAAGGATTAATCTTCCAACCTATCCAAATCTCATAAGTGAGTTCTATAGTAATGCTAGGGTTAGACCAAACTTGTTTGAGTCAGAGGTAATGAAAGTTAAGATCAATTTGACTATGGAGAAATTAGGCAACTTACTTAGGGCACCCACTGAAGGAGCCGAGAGACTAGATGATTGAGCAAGTGGGTTGCGACGTTGTTTGGAAGGGGTGATGCCATGAACTTTGAAGAAATCCATACTAGAGACCTATCCATGGAGAATAGACTGCTTCACCAAATTTTAGCTAGGATTCTAGTACCTTGAGCAGGAAGGTTTGATTTTTTGAACAAGAACGACATAGCTGTGATGTATCATATTTTAATAAAGAAAATGTTTAACCTTCCAACTTTGATTTTGAGGGTGATGCAAGAAGCATCCCAAAGAGGAAAATCTGCCTTGCCATACGGGATATTCCTAACATTGGTATTTCAAGACTTCAAAGTTAGCTTGGAAGGGGAACTTAGTAGGAAGCTATAACATTATGATACCTACAATTTGAAATCAATGCATAGGATGAAGTTTCAGAAAGTAAATGATATTTGGGTGAAGCTAGATGAAGAAGGGGAAGAAAGACATGAGCCAGAGCCCATGCCATAGAACCCAGTGCCTGCTCCATCTTCGTCCACTAACAAACTTGATGAAGATCAGATTGAGAAGATTGTGCAGCACGTCTAGGCCAGAGTATATGACAGACTCTCAGGTGGGCTTTCTGCATTAATGGAAAATGTTGTGAAGAAGGTGTTTGCCGAATAGCATGCTTCTGCACCCATGGATCCAGTCTTATCCAATCCTCCAGAGCCTATTGTTGATTAGGTTGCATATAGGATCCATTTAGTTATACTTAGAACATTTTGGTTGTAAATGTTCATGATATGTAATGTTTAAACTTCAGCATTTTGTGAACTTGAAACTTTTTGTATCTATGAATGAATGAAGTTTGATTTTGGCTTGCATTGTATCAAATTCTTCTAATGAATGAATGAAATGTATCTCTTCTCATATTTGATCTAATCTCTTTTTATATTGTATGTTTAATTTTTGATAATGATAAAAGGGGGGAGAAAAATGAGTATAAAATAACAATTGAAATATAAATTAAGTGAAAGGAATGAAAATGACAACTAAAATACAAATTAAGTAAAAAGAATGGAAAGAATGGGCATTACTTAAGGAAAAACTAAATAAAGAATGTGCAAGCAATAGCAATTCAATTGTAATTACAAATATGGAAGAAATCATGACTCGAATTGCTAAATTAAAACCTTAGCACATAATAAGGGGGAGCAGTACAAAATTTGACTTAAATTGAACATAACTATCATATTCAGGGAGAGCACATGTAAATTGATAAAATCTAAGTGAATATGATGTATAAGTTAATTGATAAGATTGAATGATTATATCATTTTGAAATATAAATAAAGGTTATACTCAAAAGATTTTGTTATCATCAAAAATGGAGAGATTATTGATCCTATATTGATTTTGATGATAACAAAAGCATTTGAGTATAGATTGTTAATTTACTAACATTGTTTGTGAGGATGTATAGTTGTAAAATTCAAGAGCTCACAAATTCTATGTATTCATTCATCTAAATGAAGACTCATCACTTAAGATTTTAGAAAAGATACTTTAAAGTGGATACATCATTCAAGAGTTTTTAATAAAGGATAAATCAAGGCAAAAAAGCAAATCTAACCTATAAAGTAAATTAGAGAAGAAAGGGTCACAAATAGTATTTGGTACACATGGCACATAAACTGAGCTGACCCAGTCTGAGACTAAACCGACCTAGTCTTAGTGGAAGCAAAAGATAGAAAGTGCAGAAAGCCAGTTTTTCAAGATCCAGAGGGCTGAGCCGACCGAGTTTTCAACTAAGCTGACCCAATGTCAACTAGACTGATCCAATTAGAAAAGTAACCGTTCCAGTCTCAAAAAATAGAAGATGATAGAAATAGATATTTTAGGATCTCTAAGATTGAACTGACCTAGCTGAAAACTAAGCTGACCTAGTTTGGACAAAGTCAACCCAGTCAGAAACTAAGTCAGCCTAGTGGCTGTAACAACTAGTTTCTAGTTTCATAGCTTTTTCACTCCACACATCTTCCAATGGCTATTTTCAGTCTTTTAATGGCTAAATCACTTTCAGAAGCCTTTCTAGCTAACTTGTAATGGTGGGAAACCTCAGGAATACTTAAGAAAATATTTGGGACAAGAAAGAGAACTTTTAAACTTGCAAAGAGAGCTTCCAAGCAGATTTTTAGAGTATTTAAGTATGTCAACAATATAGTAAAAAGGAAGGAGTGATATTTAGACATACCTTTATCCTTTCAACATCCTCACTCTAAGAAGAAGTCAGGACATTGCTATCAAAAATCATCTCCTACTTTCTTTAAGCATTCAAAGAGAAGAAAACAAGCCTATAAGCCAAGCTCCCAGAATTTCTTCTCTTAAGCTTCAAAGAGTTTATTTTTATTTTTATTTATTTTTTTTTTTTTATTTTAAGTTTCTTCGAGTGAGAAATTTGGGTTAGTCCAAGCATAAATTTGGACATTGTATAGTTTGATTGGTGAGCCAAAATTAAAATCAATCGGGATTGATTGTTAGTCCAAAAAACAATCATTGTATGGTTGTGGTTGGTGAGTTAAGATCAAAACCAACTAGATTAGATTGTGAATCCAAGTAAAATAATCAGACTATAATCAAGCTAAGTGATTATAGTTGAATTCCTATGTGGTTTACTTAGGGAGTGGACATAGGTGCTAAGTTTGGCATCAAACTACTATAAAATTATTATATTTGTGATTGTGTACTCTTGTTCTATTACTTTCATTCGTTGCACATTACATAGCTTGTTTCATTTAAGCATCTAATTAGTTTAATCTACTCATATCTCAAGTTAAATTTTTAAATACCCAATTCATCCCCCTTCTTGGGTAGCCATCCTTGGGCAATAGAGGCTTATTGACTCCAGTTTCCAATCTGAGCAGAAGTGTGTTAGGGTATGTGTTTACCCTTAATGGTGGAGTTGTCTACTAGAAAAATTTCAAGCAGTATACTATGACCAACTTAGTTTGCAAGGTGGAGTATTGTTGTTTAAGATCGCTTAACGTTATTGAGACTGAAGGAACAGTGAAGCGTGCCTCCTTCCTCCAAGCTTGGAGGCACGCCCACTAGGGTACCTTGGTATGAGAATAAATCAGAGAGAGGGAGAGATGTGAGAAAAAATGGTTCTATTAATCTTTGTTTCTCTCTCTCTCAATTCCTAGGATTTATAATATACATGTATATTATACCTATATATGGACCAAAATCCTAACTTGTAAAAACTTCTTGGGCTAACCCCATCCGAATGCACTCATCTAAACCCACGTACACCCATGTTTGATCATGCACTCAATCACATGGACCCAAACCTAATCCAAACTTTGAGTAGCCCTTATAAGACTCACAAACTTAGGCCTTATGACTGTGGAGGGCTGAAGCTCTACCCTAGAACTAAACCGATCTTAGCCTTAGGACCACACCTATTCTAGTCTTCTAGAGCTAACACCTTAACTCCTCCAGTGGCCTCCCAAGGCTTGAGAGCACCACTTATCTTAACAATCTCCACCTTAGTGCTTCCAAGCCTTGGTAAACTCCACATGAACTGTCTGCACCATCCTACTGCCTCTAGAGCTAACACCATCCCCTCGAAGCTACCTCGCCTCCCTAGCTATAACACTAATCTATGCTCCACAACCCCTGAGACTCGTGGTCCACTACACTCCTTGGTCTTGAACTGATGTCCTCCTACTCTGACACCATGGCTGCAACACCAACCTGTGCTCCACAGCGCACCCAGATAGCTTACTGTGCAAACTCTAATGCCTCCACCAATCCTCTTCAACTGCTGTGCACCCTTAGATGCCTTTGAGATGACCGCCTCTATAGCTGAAGACTAGTGCTTGCTCCTTGGCACCATCCTGGATTTTGTAGGATCCTTCTGCTTAGCAGCTACATCACTTTTTTTTGACTTTTCTAAAAAACCTATAGCATTCCTGTACCAGCATATGCTGTACCATTAGACATGATCTTTTCATAGCTATGCCTATCCACCTACACATGCTACTATATCTGAAACTGTGTATCACCAGTACTGATGCTAGAATATCGATCCTCCTACACCCCCTCTACTCTGAACTGATGCCAAATTTTCTCTCTACCTATAAAGCCATCACTGTGGAGCACCATCTATACCAAAAGTTCATCTGATGCTGTAAAAGAATCTAACTCTATCATCAAGTCATCCGAGGCCAACCACTTAACATTGCACTGCTGAGCCTGCTGCTACACCTCGATCATCATTGCTACTCCTTCGGACCCTCCACACTCCATGGATCCCTCCGAAGTTGTTTCGGATACCTTCGTAACCTATGGGCGCCTATGAAACCCAAAAGCTCGTCCAACTCTTCTGAATCCAACAACTGAACCCTAAAAAATTCCACCCTAGTACTTCTTCTCTTCTATTCTTGTACCAACCATCACTTCAGTTGCATTCGGAGGAACTACAGCTCAAATCTTGTCCTAGGCTTCGACCCACCTATCTCATCTCGAGGCTCAAAAGACTCCCTAGCTCTTCCTAAGACCTGCTCTCAGTCTCCTTAAGATGCCTCTTGACACTCCTTACTAAGATACCTCCCTCGACTGCTATAATGCTGAGCCTCTCTCAACCCCATGCCTTCAGAGAAGCACTACTACAGTACTTCAGCACTCCTTGCCTCATCTCAATATTGCCTCCTCATAGGTATCTAGATCCTCTCTATTGGAACAATCAGTACTACTTTGATACAAATTGTTATGCCTACGGCTGCTCAGAACTATAGTCATAGATCCGATCTCTTACATGAAACTAGATGTTAATTTAGAAATATGAAGAAGAGCAAAAGTTGATGGTGGCACCTAAGGCTTGGTGTTGGAACCAGAGAGAAAAGAGAGAAGAAAGTTTTTAGGGAGAAAAGATCTATATTGATTCCACTATTTAAATCCTAATACATCATATGTATTTATACATAGCTATTAGACCCGACCAAAAACTCTCTTGGCTCACCCAATACATGAAAGCACTCACCGAGCCCATGTACACCCATGTCTCCTATGCTCTCATCTTCTGGATCTAAATCCGAACCATACATGAGTTAACCATATTAAGATCTTATTAGACCAGGCCTTAAGACTCCCTAGATTAAATCCAATCCAAGATCAAATAGAAAATCCATCCAGTTCTGTATGCCATCGTCAAGCTGGCTCTATCAATAGCTAGATTGGCTCGACTGTGTAACATCCGAATCCTATCTTTTGTCTGCTTGAGACAACCGGCTCGACTACACTTCGACCTGGCTCGACCGCGTATCCGAGCCAGTCCGCCTGTGGGTCAGTCCCTTGTCATAGTTGATTCTTCTTCTAGCTTTGGTCCTTTGCTCCATCTTGTATCCCAAATTTTTGAAGCACATACCAAGCCCCCCTCAAGATCCTTGCACTTGAACCTTGAGTCCGTGTAGGACTACATGATGTCTTCACCCTAGGATAACTCCTATCCTAGCCCTAGAACTCACACCCATCCTAGTCTCCTGGAGCGAACACTCTGACTTCTCTGGTGGCCTCTCAAGGCTTGGGAGCACCACATCAAATCTTACAATCTTTATCTTAGTGCATCCAAGCCTTGGCACACCAGGCAATGTTCCCCTACACGATCCCAATGTCATTGCATGTCTTGACAATCACTTGTGCACACCTTGCCACTACCATCTTTCTTCAGCTGCTAAGCTTCCTTTAAGGCCTTTGGGATGACCGCCTCCATCATTAAAGACCTAGGCTTGCACCTATGCACCACTCTTGGAGTTGTAGGCATCCTTCTACTTGGCAGCTACATCATTTATCTTGGACTTTCATGAAGAATCTGTAGCAATCCTATGCCGGTACCCGCTGCATACCCTAACACGGTCTTCTCAGAACTTCATCTGTCCCTCTGCACATGCTGCTCCATCTGGAACTGTGCATCTCTAGCATTGGTCCTAGGATATTGGTCTACCTACACTCCACTCTGAACTCATGTCATATCTGTTTCTACTTGTGAAGCCACCTCTGTTCGGTGCTCCACCTGAAACCAAAGTCCTCCTAAAGCTGCAAAAGCTGACTCTATAATCGAATACCCTAAGGCCAATCATCCAATGCTACACTACTGGACCTGCCACTGTACCTCGAACACCATTGCTGCACCTTGGAATCCTCTGCACTTCGTGGATCCCTCTGAAACTATCTCGGATACACTGCACCCCACAAGCTCTTCTAAAATCACCAAGAGCTCATCCGATTTTTCACTTTTAGTGACTGAAATAATGAAATCTGACTTTTCTCCTCCCTTGTACTTCTTCCAAAGCAGACACTCTCGCTTAAAGTGTCCTACTTCACCACACTTGAAGTACTTTTTAGACTCCTTGCTGCCTCTTTACCAACCCTTCTTCTTTCCTTACTTGGACCTCTCAGACACCATGAGACCCTCCTAGAAGATCTTCCTCTTCGTCATCCATTTCCGCTGCTTGTTGGACCTTAGCACTGATATGATCTTCTCATACACCAGTGTCTCTTTACCATACAACAATGTAGTTACCAATGGATCAAAGCTCCTGGGTAGCAAACATCATAGCAATAAGTTCTTATCCTCTTCTTCAAGCTCCATCCCAATGTTGAGCAAGTCCATACTCATTCGGTCAAAATGTTGAATTTGTCCCACAACATCTTTGCCCTTCTACATCCAAAGGCTATACAGTTGCTTCTTCAGTACCAACTTGTTGCATATATTCTTTTCCATGTACAACTGATATAACCTCGACTATGTATTGAGCCAGCCCGCCTGTGTGTCAGTCCCTTATCTTAGCTGATTCTTCTTCTGACTTTGGTTCTTTACTCCACTTTGTATCCTAAGTTTTCGGAGCACCTATCAAGCCCCCCTCAAGGTCCTTAGACTTGAACCTCGAGTCCGTGCAGAGCTACACGCTATCTTCACCCTAGGATAACTCCTATCCTAGGCCTAGGATTCACATCCATCCTAATCTCCCAGAGCCAACACCCTAGCTCCTCCCATGACCTCCCAAGGCTTAAGAATACCATACCAAATCCTACACTCTCTTGCTGCACATAACCCATCCTCCACTTGAATCACAATTCTCCCTAATGCTCCTATAGAAAAAACTTGATCTAGGATACTCCTAGCTGCTTGATGCCCCTGACGATCTCTGAGACCCCCTAGCTCTCCCTAAGACCTGCTCCTAGTCTCCTTGAGATGCCCCTGACAATCTCTGCTGAGATACCTTCCTTAGTTGCTACACCACCGAGTCTCTCTCAACCCCTGTGCCTCCAGGATAGTGCTACTGTAATACTCCAATGCTCCCTACCTGGTCTCTGCATCGCTCTATAGCTGCCCAGTCCTAATCTTCTAAACCTCCATGGATCATTCATCTCCATCACTTCCAAGGTTCCAACTGATCGCACTGCTAAATACACCCCAACAACTTTTCTAGTCTTCCACAAGACTGAATAGTTACTTCTTCAGCTCCACCTCGACCTCGAGCCCTTGAGTGATCTCTCCTCTAACATGCTAAATAAAATCACCAGTAGTTCAGCCTTTGCATATTTTTGCTTTTAACACCATGCAAAGCTGCATCCAGAAGAGCAACCATGAACAATAGAGAGAAAATAAGAAAACTCTAATACCCTTCATTTTTTTTTCTCTCCTAGAACTTTCCAGAGTCTCCTTCGGCTTTCTCCTTCTTCCCATCCAAACCAAAATAATGGAGCTGCCATGGACCATCATCAACCGATCTAAGCCCGCACGCCGCCATAGGATCTGAGCACCGCCACTGGATCCGAGCGCTGCCATCACTAGATCGCCACCATGGCTTCTTACTTTTCATTCCATCTAACCTAGAAAATAGGGCCTACTGCCATGGATCACCATCGACCGCCTTTGCCCATGCGATCATGGATCTAGGCATGCTACCTCACTAGATCCTTCCTTAGAGCCTGCTCCGACACTGGATCCATGCTTCCTGAAGTGGAGAACCTTCTCCATAGGCTTCTCATCACCCCAGCCTCCAGCCTGATCACCTTTGCTTGCACGCATGCACCCTACCCTGTGCCACCACCTGAGATGATGCCAGTGCCATCTGCGACTTTCTTGGAGAAGAAGACAACCTGTTGTGTCCTCTGGATCAACCGTCCTATATGCGATCGCCATTGAACCATCCACACACCTGATCGACCGCAAGGAATGCTGGCTAATTATCGAAATTAACCACTAGGCTCGGGATCAGCGGCCAATCACTGGCCACCAATTGGGAGGAAGAAAGTGGGGCCCTGCCAGTCCTCCAAAATAATTTTTTTTTTTTGTGTTCTTCTACTACTACATCCCGTTCCTACACTAGATCTATTCTTCATGCCTCCTCATCAAGATAGCTCTAATACCAATTATTGTGCAAGATCACTTAACATTGTTGAGGCTCAAGGAAGAGTGGGGTGTGCCTCCTTCCTCCAAACTTGGAGGCGTACCTCCTAAGGCACCTTGGCATGTGAAGAAACCAAAGAGAGGGAGAGATGTGGGAGAAAATGATTTTATTGATCTTTGTTTCTCTCTCTCTCAATTTCTAGGATTTACAATATATATATATATATATATATATATATATATATATATATATATATATATATATATATATATACATGGACCAAAATCCTAACCCATAAAAAACTCTCTAGGCTAACCCAGTTCGAATGCACTCATCCAAACCCATGTATACCCATGGTCTGATCATATACTCAATCTCATGGATCCAAACCTAGTCCAAACTCTAAGTAGCCCTCATGAAACCCATAAACCAAGGCCTCATGACTATAGAAGGCTAAACCTCCACCCTAGAACTAAACCAGTCCTAGCATAAGGACCACATTGTTGTAACACCCCACCCTACTTCTTTGATGATGGTGCCACACCCCATCTTTATCTAAAGATTAAAAGGATTTCTTTGCTATATCTGAACTGAAGAATAACTTAAACCTACTCAAAACAATTATCTCAATTTTCTTTCAACCAAAAATATTTTAATTTAACTTCTTTACCTGCTAAAGCAAATATCTTAACTTCACTCAACATTTCACAATGCCAACCTCAGGATTTCCAATTTACAAAACCATACTTTATTTATACATTCTATTCATTGAATCATTCTTTATAAAACAAACTAAAACATATATATATATATATATATATATATATATATATAAATTATTTTTGGCTATACAATACTTCTCAAACTACATTTCTTTCACAAATCATTTTCACAAAAATACTTTCTCCTCTCAAGGTACCGATACACAAATTGAAACATACTCCCAACCACAACTACTCCAAAACTACAAGTAGAAAGAGTGAGGACTGAGACTTGGGGAGTCTCCATGAGTGTATCCAACTATCAATTGAAAAACGTGCTATACTTATTATATTGCAATGCATAAAATGTATCAAAAAGCTGCTAAACAATTGCATAAAATAAATATGAATCACATAAAAAGTTCTTGTAAAGCATAAACTTTTGCTTACCACTAATGATACCACAGTAACATATTTTAATAGGATCTTGTATGAGTATTTGTACCACAGCCACATATAGGTAATCGTACCATAAGTTCATTCATATGTAAAAAGTTTCATGATACACTCTCACATGGAGCAACCAGCATACAAACCATACCATAATTTTATCCATATGTAAGCAATCCCATGGCACACTCTCACATGGAGCAACCCCACAACCATAAATGAACCAATTCTATGGGTAGCCTATCTTATCACCAAAAGGACAACACACTCCCATGAATGGACCAATCCTATGGGCAACCTACCTTATCACAAAAGGACAACACACTTCTATAGGGTTCTTATGAGCAGCCTGCCTTCTCACCAAAAGGACAATACACTCTCACAAGTACTACTTTTATTGAGAACAACATACTCTCATAGGGTTCTTATGAGCAGCCTACCTTATCATCCAAAGGACAACACAATTTCATAAGTACACCATCCCTATGAGCAGCATGTCTCACTAATAAAGGAACAATACACTCTCATAGGGTTTACCATTCCTATGAGCAGCCTGTCCATGCTCTTAATTATCCATCAGCCTCATGGCACATAAACAAAAATCAACCATGTCAGAGATGAAACCACAATAGATATCACTATATAACTTATTTAAAATTACCAAAGCTATGCTACCAAAATTGTATGCATAACTACTTGCGTATACAATACACAAAGGCTTATTCAAAAACCATACTTTTACCCATGCCTATTTAGAACATGTGCATATTTATTTACTTATGAAATATACAGTAGCCATCCAAAACCTTTCTTATTTATGTTTCTCAAACCATATAAATATAGAAGTAACATAAGCTGTAAAGTATCAAGAGACCATCTTACTTTTCAAATAAATCTTTTTATATAGCAAAGTATATATATTAAAAACACCATAGGTAGATGGATTTCACTTACCTCAATAGGTTACTGGCTGACTGGCTAGCTCTTTCTAATTTTTTTCTTTCCACCTTCATTAACTTTCTCTTCTTTCAATCAATTTTTACTCAATCATCCAATTCTAGCTGAATTCCCCTTATTTTTCTATTAAGAATAAGATCTTCTCCAAACCTTTTCCTCCTCCAACCCTTCAATTATATTCAGAACCTAGAATAACCCAAAGATAGCTGGTGGTTTTATTTTGGAGGAATAAACTAAATGAATTTGCTAGGTGTCATTCCATAAGAATTCCACCCATTTCTCAGCTAGACAGGTGTTACTCTGATGGATTTCCAACTCTTAATTTATGTTCTTAAGCTACTCATTCATTCCTTAAAAACTTATTTTAAAAGCATCACTTAAAACCTTTTTGGTTGAAATTGACTTCAGAAATTTTCATAAATCGAGACGTCTCACTCTCAAGTCGAGATGTCTCACCATAACTAAGATCTCTCAATTTTGAATTAAGACATCTCGCTCTCAGAAAAATAAAAATTTATTTCTATCACTTGAAACTCGAGACATCTCAAGTTCAGCCCGAGACTTCTCGAACCCCTCTAAGTTTCAAAAATTTTGTTCTGATACTCTCCTTACAACTTTACTCATTCTCAGTGGCTTGCCTAATACTCTGCTTATTTACATTTTTTTAAGTTAATGCTCTCCATTAACTTTAAAATATAAATATAAATAAGGAACACCCCCTATTTAAAAATAATAAAAATATCATAAAAATCAAAATTTATAAGAATAAGATTCCAAAGTTTGGATTCTAGTTCAAATTTTCTAAATTCCAAAACTTTTAAAAATTTCCTCCTTCAGAACAAATAGATTAAAGGATCTAAAAATTCATTAAAAATCACTTTATGACTTACCAACATCTAAGGATCAATTACCATCAATTTTGGAACTAAGAAAATACATATTTTATATAGCTTCTTATACGGTGCTAGCTCTGAGACTTTGAAAATTTTTAGGATCTGAAATAATAGATAATCATAATTTATGATTAATTGGCTCAAATATACCATAAATAAATTACTATACCATACATGCACAAACATAAATCTTTAATTTACTATTTTGTTGGTCTGGGATGTTACACCTATCCTAGTCTCCCAGAGCCAAAACCCTGACTCCTCCAGTGGGCTTCCAAGGCTTAGAAGCACCACTTATCCTAATAAGTATGTTGCTGTATTAGATGCTGCCAAAAAAGTGATGTGGCTGAAAAAATACATCACCGAGCTTGGAGTAGTATCCTTCCTTGATGGTCCAATTCTACTCTTTTACGATATCTCTGAAGCCATTGCTTAGGCAAAGAAACCAAAGGCAAACTAGTAGATGAAGTATATTCTATGCTACTACCATCTTGTCTGAGAGATCATAAAGGAACCAAATCTGGGATTCTAGAATTAGCTTTGAAACTTTTGCAAAATTACAGTGGAAGAGATGAATTAACCATATTAAATCATGAATAATATAATATAAAATCCTAGATTTAGGATCCTACTACATGATTAAGCCATGCTTTTAAATTAAAAAAATAAAATATCAAAAGAACTACATATTGATCATATCAACAGCAAACTACTCTAGATCAGATCTAGACATGTAAGTAGAGAGATCATATCATCCTTACCTTTGAATCTCATGTTTCTTAACTCACTGATCCAAGCTTGAGATGGTTGCTCTAAGCCGCACATGAGTTCAGCTGCTACGAGTTGTCCACATGGGCCCTCGATCATAGATCCGAAGTCTGATGCTCGAAAATCAGCACAATATGCTAGTATTGTGCTAATCCTTCTTCGATAGTTGATCTAGATCTTTCTTCTTTAATTTTTGGACTTTCCAACTTTCAGAAGTTGAGGAAGATAATTCATGACACTAAGACACCTCTCAAACACTCAAAAAAATAGAGGAATAGGAGTTGAAAAAAAACCCTAGAAGAAGACCCTCTTCTTTTTCTTTCTTTATCTCTCACCAAGACATCTTGATTGGTGTCTTCACAAAATCTCATGCCCTAGGCTTCTCTCTTAGAATTTTACACCCCTAATGGCTTCTTTCAGATGTGTAATCCATGAAAAAATTAAGTCAAAGTTTATTTTATATATGGAGATATAGAGGAATCCTTAACTTGATCAAATACCTAGTCAAGAGATATCCAAATAGGGATAGACTTGGGGCACCCATCTCTTGGGTGCCCCCTCCATTTTTTTCTTTGTGAACCATCTAAGAATGTTGCACAAATCCTTCTCTAAAAGCCATGAAAATTTAGAGAAAAAATAGGGAGTGGATGGCACAAAAATAAGGAAATAGTTTTAGTTACTTAAAATTATATCTTATAGAATTTAAATCAACTTAAACTCCTTCTTTGACTTGGTCTACCTTAAATTTTCATGTAAGAAAGAAAAGAGGGGCTTGTGGCATGCGTGAAAGGCCTAGAGAGAATATTTTTCATGAAAAAATCCAAAAGAAATGGCATGGGGGGCATTGGGGCTAAGGTGGCACATGGAGATAGGAGTCCTAGTCTCATAAGGACTCCTAGTTTGATTTGGTCCAACTTGATCCTTAGATCAAATTAAATAAGGATTTAATTAATTTAATTAAATTAGATCTTAGTATAACTAATATCCTAATTAAATTAGATCAAACTAAATTTAATTTTAATTTAATTTTTTAATTCAGTTAGAAATTATGTTGATACAAGTCCTAATTGAACTAGGACTAGTTCTTCCTTGCAACTTGCTCATCCAATAAACCAATTGGACTAGATCCAATCAAGTCCAAACTAAATCTAATTAAATAATATTTAATTAGACCTAATCTTAGTCACTAGATTAATCAAATTAAATTAATTAGCAATTGTATTGCTAATCTATCCTCCTGCAATACTTGTACTAGGTCAAACATCAATCGTATTGATTGTTTAATCCTAGAATGATTCTTAATCGTCGATCAACCATCCGATCATATCAAAAATTCTTATATGTGTGATCCCATAGGTTTGAACCTAAGCCAGTAGTACAAAAATAAATTTCTATATCAATCGAAGTAACCATCCAGCAATGGTACCCGACGATCAGATAGGTCGAATATGTAGAATAACATCCTTAGAATCCATGTGGATACAGTTTTCATATAATTCATCTTCTTGACCAAAATATTTATAGAATACCTCAAAATTTAACTATCAACCCTAATTAGATCATCCACATTATTATTTTAAAATATCAAATCCATCTCATGGATTACCTTGGCTAAGGTTTTTGCTATATTGAAATGCAGTGATGCATTCTTCTTCAAGTCTTGGAGTGGTCAATCTCATCTTGATCACTCACCGACTTCACAAGTACTTGATCATGCCCAAAAATATTTCATCACTAAATTAAAAATTTAGTTAGTCCGGTACTAAAGCATAGTGAGTTGCTTGCAAGCCACTGTGGTGATCTCAGGTCTAAGGGATACTTATACATATATCCCATCAGAGCAATTCTTGACAGTAGAATGCTATAAAGTTGGTTACGTTCAATGATAATATACCCATATATCTCACTTGTATGTCATACCAGTATCTCCACATTCCTTAGTTAAGAGGACAACTAACCTATATGGTATACAATAACCTATGCTCGATAAATACTATCGTTCTAATTAACAGTGTATCATTTAATCATGAACAGTTTGAAGAACTAATTGGTAAATTCTCTCTTTATCAAAACTAAATAGTTCTAAGAACTTCATCACAATAATGGAGTTCATTAGAAGATATATACCTTATGATAAAAATGCCAAAATAAATATTTTATTTACTAATAAATTTACTATAATTATAAGATAGCTCAACCATCAACAGGCTAATGATTGACTCTGGAACACATTTTCCAACAACACCCACTTGTCCTAAAGCCACTTGGCACAGTATCTAATACCCATCTTCGACTTTTGTTTGTTGAACTCCTTCATCGTCAGGGCTTTAGTGAAGGAGTCGATTAGGTTCTTCTTTCTGTCAGTCTTCTATTGGTTGGCGTCATCTCTATCCATGATCTCTCAAACTAGGTGGTAGCAGCGTAGTATATGTTTCATCCACTGGTGTGCCTTTGGTTCCTTCGCCTAAGCAATGGCACCAGTGCTGTCGTAGTAGAGCAGGATCGGACCATCAAGGAAGGATGCTACTCTAAGCTCGATGATGAACTTTCTCAGCCACATAGCTTTCTTTGCAGCATCTGATGCTGCAATATACTCTGCTTCACAAATAGAGTCTGCCACAGTATACTACTTAGAACTCTTCCAATAGATGGCTCCATCATTTAGGATAAAGATATAACCCGACATGCTTCTATTGTCATCATGGTCAGATTGAAAGCTAGAGTTAATAAACTCATAAATTTTAAATTCGACTCATCGTAAACCAACCAATGATCCTTAGTATTTCTCAAATACTTAAGAATGGTTTTCATCACTTTTCAGTGGTTCTCTCCTGAATCAGATTGGTATCTACTCACTACTCCTAGTGAGTATGCCACATCTGATCTTATACATGTCATGGTATAAATAATAGATCCCACTATCGAAGTATATGAAACTCTACTCATACGCTCTCTCTCTTTAGGAGCTGTTGGATAATCCTTCTTAGAGAGAGATATTTCATGGTCAATTAGAAGATAGCCTTTTTTAAAATTCTTCATGCTGAACCTCTTCAGCACAGTTTCTATGTACGTGAATTGGGATAACCCAAGCATCTTCTTAGATCTGTTCCTATAGATCTTCATCCTTAAGATGTAGGATGCTTCACCCAAGTCCTTCATGGAGAACTGCGATGACAACCAAACTTTTATTTCTTGCAATACGAGAATGTCATTCCCGATTAAGAGAATGTCATCCATGTACAAAACAAGGAATACCACTATCGAACCATTTGCCCACTTGTATATGTAGGACTTTTCTCCATTCTTAATGAAGCCATACATTTTGATCACTATATTAAAATGCATATTCCAACTTCGAGATGCTTGTTTCAATCCATAAATGGATCTCGAAAGCTTGCATACCTTAGATTCATCTATGGATGTGAATTTCTCAGGTTGTATCATATACACCTCTTCGATCAGCTCTCTATTCAAGAAAGTTGTCTTCACATCCATCTACCAGATTTCATAATCTAGATGGATAGTTATCGTAAGCATTATCCAAATAAATTTAAGCATTGCCACAGCAGAGAACATCTCATCATAGTCAATACCATAATGTTGATGATACCCCTTGGCAACCAGATGGGTTTTATAAGTCTCTACCTTTTCATCTGTGCCCCTCTTCCTTTTGAAGACCCATTTACACGCAATGAATTTAATTTCTTTGGATGAGTCAACCAATGTTCATACATCATTGAACTTCATGGACTCCATCTCAAATTTCATGGCCTCAAGCCATTTCTTGAAATTAAATCTCTGCATTATTGAAAATTATATCCTAAAGCCAATCATCTAGATTGTTGATGGTTGAGCTAAATATAATTATACTTAAATTATTAATAAATAAAATTATTATTTTGGTATTTTCTTCACTTTGTGCATCTTCCTGTAATGAGCTCTTCTATGATGAAATTCTTAAGACTATTTAGATTCGATAAAGGAGGATTTGTCGTTTAGTTCTTAAACCAGTTCGCGACCAAATGATTTGTTATTAACTAGGATGACAACATATCGAGTGTAGGTCGTTGTATGCCATAAGTATTGATTATCCTCTTAACCAAGAAGTATGGAGATACTATTATAGCATGCAGGTGAAGTGTAGGGGTACATTTCACTGAACGTGATCCAACTACGGAGCTCTGTTCTACCAAGAGTTGCTCATGAAGGATATGGATATATGTGTCCCTTAGACCTAAGATCACTACGATGACTTACAAGCAACTTACTATACTTAGGTACTGAACTACCAAAATTTTTAATTCAGTGACGAAAGGCTATTGGGTGCAGTCAAGTACTTGGCTTATCGGTGCGTGAGTTAAGATAGGATTGACCCCTCCAACTATTAGAGCAAGTGCATTATTGTATTTCAATTTAGCAAATCCTTGGTCGGGGTAGTCCATATGATGGATGTTGAATTTTGAAATATATTATGGATGAATTTTTAAGATTGGCAGTTAACCCTAGATCATCCTATGAGTATCGAGGTCAAGGGGATGAATTATACGATAACCATATGTCATAGATTCATCAATGTTGTGTTGTAATTTTTTGACCTATCTGAACGTCAGGTACCATTACTAGGTCACATCAATTGGTACAAAAAATTAGTTTCTATGCTATCGATTTAGGATTCAAACCTATGAGGTCACATATAATAGGAGTTCCTACTTGATCTGATGGTTGATATTGAGTCTCAATGACCTAGAACTCTATGATCAAGAGTTTTATTGGACTGAGACTCTATGACCAAGAGTTCCACTAGACTGGGACTTTGAGTCCTACTTATTTGAGACTCTCTAATCGAGAGTCCTAATGACTTGGGACTCTATAGTCAAGAGTCCCACTGGATTGGGACTCTATGACCAAGAGTCCCAATGGACTGAGACTTTAAGTTCTACTCATTTAGGACTCTCTAATCAAGAATTTCACTAGTCTAGGACTCTATGATCATGAGTTTGATTCGTTTGGAACACTGGGTTCAAGAGTCCCACTAGTTTGGGACTCTTTAGGAGTTTCATATTGATGGGACTCTATTAATCAGATACCCATCCGATTGGGACTCTATATTTATTAAAGGATTAATTAGCAATTTGATTATCAATTAGCTTAATTTAATTGAGTGATGAGGATTTGATTAAGTTCGATCAAATTAGATTCAATTGGATTTGACCCGATCAGGTCATGAGATGACCTAATCGCTATAGGAGATTTGACCCTGATTTGATCAGGACCTGGACTAAATTAATTTTTAATTTGATTAGAATTTTATTAGGTTGGATTAAGCCTAAATTAATTGGGTTTAACCTAATCTAATTGGATCTAGATTAATTAGTTTGATTGAAACCAATTAAGACTAAATCAAATATGTTTGAATTTGAACCTTTCTTCTCCCTACGCCACCCTGCTTTGACTTTTCCACTCCCTTTCTCACGCACACTTTGGTTTTGCATGAGAATTCTCACACATCGAAGGTATCTATGCCCCCTCCACTTTCTGCCTTTGACCTAGTCCAAGTGTTGGATCAAATTAGATTTAAGTTGAATTTTGAATTCAACTTGAGTTGGTTGGTTTGGTTGAAACTTCCCAACTCCCTCTCATGCTTGTCCATTCACCTCACCCCTTGAGAAATGTTACATGATTCTTTTTGTGCATTGTCTAAAGGTGGGCACATAGAAGGAGAGTCCTTCTATGTGTCAAACATCTAGGGGTGGGTGTTGGATAAGGATAAGAGGCTCACTTGATTTTTGAAATCAAGTGAGTGGTTAAAACCTCCCAACCACTCGACCCTTATCACTTTCTATGTGCTTCTCCCATGGTATTCATGTCAATAAATTATGAGAATTTTTGTGCATGCAGAAAAAGGGTTTAGAATTTTATGGTAAAAGTTTTAAAGTGATTGGGCATTAGTTTTGAGCAAAAAAAATCTTGGAATGAAGGTGAGTAGGGTCCTATAGCACTTTACTTTTTCCTCATGCCTCTCTTCTCTTCTTATTTTTATCTCTAAGGACATCTAATTTTTAGATATGATCTAAATGGAGTTTATAGATCTAAAAGTTATATTTTTATGAAAACTTGTTTCATAAAAAAACACCACATAGAGAGGGAGTGATAGGATTTTTAGTGTGTCAGGATTTTTGGACCGAGTAAAATCCTAATTTTTGGAATCTAGGTTCGGATGGAAAGATCAAGTGCTGTGAGCATCGGATGGCCACCAAATTTGAGACAACTCTTCATCATCCTCCAATATTTATGTTTTAATTTTTTGGAGTATTTAAAAAATTAGAAAGTACATGATCGATCGAATCAATCCTGATCAGCCGTCGAAGGCCCCGATGAGGAACTAACACTCCGGTGGAGCTGGTGCAAAAACTCCATGTGGATCAACCATAGAGGCCAAACACATGTATAGCTGTAGCATGATGTTAGATCCTATTTTGGTGGATTCAGATCATGGAGATCAGCTATCCGTGCATAGGTATCGAGTTCTAAACTCGTATCGATCAGCAAATATGATTTACTGATCGATTGCATTTTATTTTTCTATTACGTATTACCATATGAAGATCCTGAGCGGGATAATTGATTAGATCAA
Organism: Cocos nucifera; assembly: GCA_006176705.1. Lineage (NCBI taxonomy): Eukaryota > Viridiplantae > Streptophyta > Magnoliopsida > Arecales > Arecaceae > Cocos > Cocos nucifera. The sequence continues at coordinate 40,172 of QRFJ01001652.1, forward strand.
TGCATACAATAGAATTAATATTAGATTAATTTTAGTTTTTGCTTTATTTTATTCAAAAAAGTTTCAAAAATGCATACTTAAATCCTGTGCGATTTTCTTCAAATGGTATCAGAGCATAGTTTGCTTGACATGTTAATATGTTAATTAAAAAGATTAAATGCTTACATATTTGATATGTATTTAATCCAATTAACTTAGTAATCAAGGGTGAATGAGCCACCAAGCCATCCGATCATAAGGGATAAGTATGGTTTAAAGGACATCTCCTCCCATTCAGTGGGAATCCCTTATGATGATAGGGATGCCACCATGAACTCATTCATTAAGATGAACAGTGAAAGGATTTGATTGAAATTATTTCAATTAGAAAGTTAAATATGAATATGTTTAGATTAGATTTAAAAAATAATTCATGATTTAATTTTTTATTATATCTTATTTTCTGTTATGAGATTAGCAATAGGATTGCTGTTTATGAAATGGGCTGACCCATTTGTGAAATGAGTCAACCCATTTGGTGAACAGAAAATAAAACCTTTCAAAATTTAAAAATTATTTTCAAAATATCGTACCCCAATCCATCAATCCAAAAATTTAATTAAAGAAATTAAGTGTCTCATAGAATCTAGAATTATGAATTAAAGATTCTAAGACATAAGCATAAGCTATGGATTAAAGGGTTATATGAATTAGATCCATTAATTAGGTTAGACCTAAGATTAGTTAAAGAATGGATTAATCTAGAGTAATTAATCAAATCTAACCAAGTGTTGAATTAGATTAGGTCTAGGACACTCTAGACTCAACTTCAATAGTTGTAGTTGAATGAGTCCATGTCTTTAACTAGACCAAGATGGACTTGATTCATGGCTAAGCGGTCTAGTCTGAAATTACTAGGTTGATCAGATTAAACCTAATTAACCGGTTGGTGTCTAAGGTAAGTTTGGCAGTCTAAATCAGTGATTTTTAATTGGGAGCTACTCGTACTGATTCGATCTTTGGCGAGTTAATGGCATATCCCTTCCACTGATCTCACTTACCTAGCCGACATGGTCGATTAGATTTTGATTAGATCACTTGATGATTCGAGCTGACCCATGTCACTAAGAATCAGTTTGACTGATTTCAATCAATAAGACTGAATTAGGTGCCCATAGACCTAAATTGATCCTAGTCCTAACCTATTGACTTGGTGAAGTTAGTAGGAGGATTTGACTTGATGAAGTCAGTGGAAGAAATTGATCCGTGTCCTTTCTATCCTTAAATCACAAGTAATCTAAATCCTCTAAATTATTAGATCCTTAAAATAACTAAGTTATGGAGATAACCGAGTCATAACCTCCCATTAAGATGAATAGTAATGAGTCCAATTTTTTGGATGGATATTCGAGGTGCCTAACATCTGGTGTTCATCTAAATATTAGAATTACTATCCATCATATGTTGATTAGGTTGCACTCTCTTAATGGTGATCAGGTTAGCCAGAGCCTACCTCAGGCCTGATCATCATTGGTTTGATGCACCAAATTCAATCATATTAATGGTTGGACCTAACCAAACCTTTTCAATGGGGGCCAAAGCCTACTAAATTGGCTTCTGGGGAAAAATCTGATTATTAAAAATTATTTGAAGAAATAATTGATTGTGAACCTACCTGCAGATACACTATTGAAGAAAAAAACCTATTTCCCGAGTTAGATTCGTTCAGATCTGATTTTATCAAGAGAAATATTTTAAAAATTTTTCTCTTAGATCTAAATCAAATCTGATACTTTTTAGATCTAATTTGATAGATCTAAAAATAAAATAAAATTAAATTAAATTAGATTTAATTTATACCTTGTTCCTGGGTAATCTAATTACCCTATGATGATCCTATTGATTACCTGAGGTTCTGGATGTAGCCATGCAATTGCCTAATCTCTACCAGTATCTACTTAGGCAGGATCTAGATATCTTCTCCTTCTCGATCTATCCTCCAAAGATCAGATCTGGATCTGATCTTGAAGGTCTTCAAAATAACTTTTGAAGATTCGATGTCGTCTCTTGCATTAGTACTGTCTTTTTCTTTTCTTGTCGTCTTTTTTTTGCCTAGATCGCACCAAACTTGAACCCAAAGCCTCTTGGGCATGAAGAGGAGAGAGAGGATCTGAGGAAGGCATGGAGGAGAGAGGGAGAGAGCAATGTGGTATGGGTAAAGGGAGAAGTTCTTCTAAGCTAAGCATAGATAGGATTTATATAGACTCTGCTACGCCATGCAGTGCCACATCATCCCGACCAATCACGTCTCTTCGCACAATCAGATCTAAATTTGATTGATGGGATGACATCACCTGATCTAATCAGATGAGAGCCCCTCCCCAACATCCTTAGGTGGCCCCAAGACTGGTCAAAGCAAAGTCCTTGGCGCCACCTAGTTTGATTCCAAGAAGCAACCTGGAGTTCCATCTATATGGGACTCCAAGCATCCCTATCCTTGGGCGCACACCTCCCTAGGCATGCACCCCCTTCTTTGCTCTTTCTAGTAAGGGAACAAGCTCCTATCTGCTCTTCTATGGGTGCATGACACATGGACAGATGTCCAAGTGTCAAAGATCAACGTTTGACCAAAGTCAAAAGATAAGAATTAGCAGATGATGAAAAATGACAGATGTTGTCTCAAATTTATCTCATAAATTAAGACAACCCTTTTTTAATCTGGACAAGCTCCAATCAGATCAAGTAAAGGTACCTAAGTGAGCACAAACACATTTGGCTCAGTCGAGATAACTTTTTGATGATTGTAGAAGGAGAACATTAGGCTCAATCGTGTGCTAGCACGATTTTTTTGAACCTAATTGAATCTAATTCAAATCAATTAAACTGGGTTAGTCCAATTGATGATATCCAGATCCAAACCCTTATTTGTGTGATCCAGTTAGATTCAGTTCTGTATGGTAATGGGATATGTTATGATTTCTATCATCGACATCATTGAAACACCTTTCGATGGATCAGAACTTTTTTGATTCAGACAACTAGAATGATCGATCATCCAAATCATTCTAATTGCTCCCAAAATCCATCAGTGATACCTAGCAGTATATGGTGGCAACCCATCAAAACTAAAAATGAACCTCTTGGTGTAGTTACATATGTGTTCTTCCATCTTGAGCCCCGATCAGTTTAGGGTTAAGGTGAACTCATCAAACCCTAATTTATGTCATATGATTTAATTATTTGATTCAAGTCTGATGTGAAAATATTAATAGAAACTCTTTCTATTATTTCACTCTGGCATGGCCATGGGCTTATGGATTTGATTTCCATGATCATCATAGGGTTACTTCTCATCTACCAAGGTAGATAGATTCTGTCTTGGTGCAATCCAATTCCTACAATGAACATGTTATAGGCAACATACACCTCAAGATTTTGAATGGCTAGGAGACCGAGTTATGGTGTAGTCAAACTATAACATCCTCAAGGTGAACTACCGATACACCTCAAATCAAAGAACTAGATGCACCACTGCAGCTTCAAGCCAGTCATCAACGAGAAGGTAAACTTTCTTATGACTGCTCGAGGTGGTCACGCTCAGTGCCCTCGTTCTCTAACGAGTATCTGTACTCTCGCTCTGATGTCTCTACACCATAAACTCAAGACTCATCTACTATAAAAAAGCGATTGTACACCAATCTTTCGGATCAATCACCATCCTCATGATGATCCTACGATCAGAAGCATTTTATGAGTTAATAACAAAAATTCATGTCTTAAATTTTCAACTCTTGAAAATAAGAATTATCATTACCATTAACTCAAGGGATGTATCACAGACACTAAATACATATTGTGATGGAAAATAATCTATTTTATTATTTATAGTCAAAATTATAATTTTGCCCTTAGATGTGTATAACAAGTGTCAGCCAATTCTGACTTCTAGGGCATACATATCTAACATACATATGGGTTAGCCAAAGCCTACCTCGTGCCCATCTGTAGTCTATACGGATTTCAGTACTCACTAAGGAGTTAGTATAATTCCTCAAATTAGAGGTAGAGGCTATCAATTTGCTAAAAATAGTGAGAAGACCTTTAGACTAAAGTCCAAGTCTTTAGGATTAATTAATTCAAGTACTAATAAGATTTCATATTTTTCTTTTAGATAAATAGAATGGCTAGTGTTAGTCCGCTCCATTCACTGTTGGATAGTGGTAAGCTTTTAGGACCTTATTACGAGGAGTCTAGTGTCAATCCTGATCTGACAGACTCAAAAAGGAATGATCCTCTTGACCCAAATAGACTGAACAGAATAAATCAGTAAGTAGTTGCTGGACAAGGATGTTATATGATAACACCTTGCAATTTCTCTATATGTGAAACATCTACTTGGGTATTAGATATCGGGAGTCCGATTCATATATGCAATTCGTTGCATGAACTTCAAATTGGTAGAAAGTTTGAGAATGGTGATAGGTTCTTGAATGTTGGGGATTGAAGTAAAGTTTCAGTCCTAGCATTGAAAACTCTTGAGCTATTTTTCAAAGATAAAAATATCATTTTAAGTAATTGTCACTATTATCCATCTTTTATGATGAACATAATATCTATTGGGCTTTTGGCCCAGGATGATTATTATTTATCAATAAAAAAAATTATTGTGATATTAGTATGAATAATGTTATAGTAATGCGAGAATAATTAAGAAATGGCATTTATGTTTTATCACAGTCTGTTAGTGTAATGTATACGTCAAACAAACATCCAAAGCCAGATCATGTCTCCGATGCCTATCTTTAGCATTATAGGCTCGGTCATATAAATAAGAATAGGATAAATAGGTTAGTCAAGGAGAATATCCTTAACATCGATGATTGCAAATCATTGAATACTTGTAAATCCCGTCTACTTGGTAAGATGACCAAATCACCTTTTACTAAAAAAGGTGAATGGGCCACTGAGCTTCTGGGTCTAGTACATACTGATGTATGTGGACCCATGAACATATGTGCTAGAGATAGGTTCTACTACTTCATTATATTTACTGACGACCTATCTAGGTATGGGTACATCTATCTTATGAAGAATAAATCTGATTCATTTGAAATATTCAAACGATATCAAAATAAGGTAAAAAAATAACTGAAAAAGAGTATTAAAACTTTTCGATCAGACCGAGGAGGTGAATACCTTTCCAACTAGTTTTTGATGTATCTAAGAGAGAATGGGATTCTCTCATAATGGATCCCTCTTGGAACACCATAGCATAATGGTGTATCAAAAAAGAGGAATCAAACCCTGTTGGACATGGTTCGGTCCATGATGGGGTTTGCGAGTCTATCGATTTCATTTTGGGGTTATGCATTAGAGACTGCTTGTTATGTTTTGAATATTGTTCCGAGCAAGTCTATTATAAAGACTCCATATGAGATATAGACTAGCCGTAAGCCGACACTCTATCACTTTAGGGTTTGGGAATGTTTGGCTTACGTCAAATGTTTGCAGCCAGAAAAGCTTGGATAAAGGTTTGATAAATGCTTGTTCATAGGGTACTCCAAGGAAACTAGGAATTATTACTTCTACCTTACTGAAAAATAAAAAGTGTTCATCAGCAATAGGGCAGTCTTTTTAGAAAAGGAGTTTCTTATGGAAGGAACAGCTGCCTCTAATGTTGATCTTGGTAAAGTTTGATAGGTAGAAGACCAATACATTCTAGTGAAACTGCAAAACTAGATTTGATAAGATCAAACCTAGAGCCCATTGAAGGGGCACCTTTAAGAAGATCCGGTAGAATACCACGTCAAATGGATAGATACTATGATTTCTTGGTTCGGGATGGTGATCCTATTGAACTCGATGAGAATGACGAGGATCCGATCACCTACAAGGATGCTATGCAAAGGTCTGACTCTGATAAGTGGCTGAAAGTCATGAAGTCCGAAATGGAGTCTATGAAAGTTAACAGTGTATGGACACTAGTTGATCCACCTAAAGGGGTAAAATCCATTTGGTATAAGTGGATTTTCAAAAAAAAAGGGACCTAGATGGGAAGGTGGAGACCTATAAAGCCCATCTGATTGTCAAGGGATATCATCAACGTTAAGGTATTGACTATGACGAGATGTTTTCTCTGGTGGCAATGCTCAAGTCCATTCAGATTAAACTTGCGATAGCAGCATAGCTAGACTAGGAGATCTGTTAAATGAATGTGAAGATAGCTTTTCTAAATGGAGAACTGGATGAAGAGGTGTATATGATATAGCCTGAGGGTTTCACATCCACAGATGAGTCCAAGGTGTGCAAGCTTCAAAGATCCATCTATGGATTGAAGCAAGCATCTCGGAGTTGGAACATACATTTTGATAAAGTGATCAGAATGTATAGCTTCGTTAAGAATGGAGAAGAACCCTGTATTTATAAATGGGCTAATGGTTCTATAGTTGTATTTCTTGTATTGTATGTGGATGATATTCTCTTAATCGGGAATGACATCCCTGCACTACAAGGAATAAAGGTTTAGTTATTGTCTCAGTTCTCCATGAAGGACTTGAGAGAAGCTTTCTACATCCTAGGGATGAAGATCTATAGGGATAGATCTAAAAGATTGCTTGGTTTATCCCAGTCCACATACATCGATATCGTGCTAAAAAGGTTCAGCGTGGAAAATTTCAAAAAGGGCTATCTCTTGATAGGCCATGGAATTACTCTCTCGAAGAGGGATTGTCCAACAACTCCTCAAGAAAGAGAGCGTAAGAGTAGAATACTATATACTTTGACAGTGGGTTTTATTATGTATGCCATAACATGTACGAGACCAGATGTAGCATAGTCATTAGGGATAGTGAATAGATACCAGTATGATCTGGGTGAGCATCACTAGAAGGTTGTAAAGACAATCCTGGAATATTTAAGAAATACAAAGGACCAGTAACTCATCTATGGAGATACTAACTTGAAACTTGTAGGATATACTGATTCTAGTTTTCAGTCAGATCATGATGACAGCAAGAGTATGTCAGGATATGTGTTTATCCTGAATGATGGAGCGATCTGCTGGAAAAATTTCAAGCAGCACACTATGAATGATTCTATGTGCAAGGCAGAGTATGTCGTGACATCCGATGTTGCAAAGAAAGCTGTGTGGCTATGAAAGTTCATCGGTGAGCTAGGAGTAGCCTCCTCCTTGGATGGTCTGGTTCTACTTTAATGTGACAGTACTGGAGCCATAGCTCAAGCAAAGGAGCTGAAGGCACATCAGCGCACCAAGCATATTCTACGTCGCTACCATCTTGTACGATAGATCGTGGAATGAGATGACATCGACCTTCAGAAGATTGATAAAAAGGAGAACATGGCCGACCCATTTAATAAGGCTCTCGAAATCATAAAGTTCGAAAATCACAAATGGAAGATGGGTATTCGATACTATTTTGAGTGGCTTTAGTCTAAGTGGGAGTTGTTGGAAATTATATCCTAAAGTCAATCATCTAGATTATAGATGGTTGAGCTAAATATAATTATACTTAAATTATTAATAAATAAAATTATTATTTTGATATTTTCATCATTTTGTGCATCTTCCTGTAATAAGCTCTTCTATGATGAAATCCTTAGGACTATTTAGACTCGACAAAGGAGGATTTGTCATTTAATTCTTAAACCAGTTTATGACCAAATGATTCGTTGTTAACTAGGATGACAACATATCGAGTGTAGGTCATTGTGTGCCATAAGTATTGGTTATCCTCTAAACCAAGAAGTATGGAGATATTGTTATGGCATGCAGGTGAAGTGTAGGGATACATTTCACTGAACGTGACCCAACTGGTGGAGCTCTCTTCTGCCAAGAGTTGCTCATGAAGGATATGGGTATATGTGTCCCTTAGATCTGAGATCACCATGGTGACTTGCAAGCAACTCACTCTACTTAGAAACGGGACTATCTGAATTTTTAATTCAGTGACGGAAGGCTACTAGGTGCAATCAAGTACTTGGCTTGTTGGTGCGTGAGTCAAGATGGGATTAACCCCTCCAACTGTTGGAGCAAGTGCATCATTATATTTTAATTTAGCAAATCCTCGATCGGAGTAGTCTATATGATGGATGCTGAATTTTAAAATACAATGTGGATAAAATTTTAGGGTTGGTAGTTAACCCTAGATCATCCTATGAGCATCGAGGTCAAGGGGATGAATTATATAGTAACCATATGCCATAGGTTCATCAATGTTGCATTATAATTTTTTGATCTATTCGAACATCGGGTACCATTACTAGATGGTCACATCGATTGGTATAGAAAATTAGTTTTTATGCTACCGACTTAGGATTCGAACCTATGGGGTCACACACAATAGGAGTTCCTACCTGATCTGATGGCTGATATTGAGTCTCGATGACATAAGACTCTATGATCAAGAGTCCCACAAGACTGTGACTCTATGACCAAGAGTCCTACTAGACTGGGACTCTGAGTCCTACTTGTTTGAGACTCTTTGATCAAGAGTCCTGATGACTTGGGACTCTATGGTCAAGAGTTCCACTGGACTAGGACTCTATGACTAAAAGTTCTAGTGGACTGAGACTCTAAGTCCTACTCATTTGGGACTTTCTAATCAAGAGTCCCACTGGTCTAGGACTCTATGATCATGAGTTTGATTCGTTTAGGACACTAGGTTCAAGAGTCCCACTAGTTTGGGATTCTTCAGGAGTTTCATATTGATGAAACTCTATTGACCAGATACCCATCCGATTAGGACTCTATGTTTATTAGAGGATTAATTAGCAATTTGATTACTAATTAGCTTAATTTGATTGAGTGATGAGAATTTGATCAAGTTCGATCGAATTGGATTCAATTGGGTTTGATCCGATCAGGTCATGAGATGACCTAAACGCTATGGAGGATTTGACCCTGATTTGATCAAGACCTGTACCTAATTAATTTCTAATTTAATTAGAATTTTATTAGGTTGGGTTAAGCCTAAATTAGTTGGATTTTACCTGATCTAATTAGGTCTAGATTAATTGATTTAGTTGAAACCAATTAAGACTAAGTCAAATAAGTTTGAATTTGAACCTTCCTTCTCCCTACACCACCCTGCTTTGACTTTTCTAAACCCTTTCTCAGGCACATTTTGGTTTTGCATGAGAATTCTCACGCACAAAAGGTATCTACATGCCCTTCTCTTTTTGCCTTTGACCTGGTCCAAGTGTTGGATCAAATTGGATTTAAGTTGAATTTTGAATTCAACTTAAGTTGGTTGGTTTTGTTGAAACTTCCCAATTCCCTCTCATGCTTGTCCATTCACATCACCCCTTCAAAAATGTTACATGATTTTTTTTGTACTTTTTTTAAAGGTAGCCACGTAGAAGGAGAGTCCTTTTGCACATCAAACATCCAGGGGTGGGCGATGGATAAGGATAAGAGGCTCATTTGATTTTTGAAATCGAGTGAGTGGTTAAAACCTCCCAACCACTCAACCCTTATCACTTTTTATGCACTTTTCTCATGGTATTCACATCAATAAATTATTAGAATTTTTGTGCATGCATAAAACAATTTTAGCATTCCATGGTAAAAATTTTAGAGTGATTGGGCATTGGTTTTTGGCAAAAAAAAATCTTGGAGTGAAGGTGAGTAGGGTCCTATAGCACTTTACTTTTCCCTCATGCCTCTCTTCTCTTCTGATTTTTACCTCTAAGGATATTCAATTTTTAGATATAATCTAAATAGGATTTATAGATCTAAAAGTCATCTTTTTATAAAAATTTATTTCATAGAAAAATTTTACACAAAGAGGGTGTGATAGGATTTTTAGTGTATTAGGGTTTTTAGGCTGAGTGAAACCCTAGTTTTTGGAATCTGAGTTCGAGTGGAGAGATCGAGTGCTGTGAGCATCGGATCGCCACAAAATTTGAAACACCTCTTCATCATCCTCCAATATTTATGTTCTAATTTTTTAGAATATCTAAAAAATTAGAAAGTATACAATCAATCGGATCAATCATGATCAGCCATCGAAGGGCCAGCAAGGAGCTAGCACTCTGGTGGAGCTAGTCGGGTCTAGGAGCTTTGTGTGGACCAACCATAGAGGCAGGACATATGTGCAGCTGTAGCATGATGCCAGAGCCTATTTTGATGGATCCAGATCATGAATATCAACTATCCACATACAGGTATCGAGTTCTAAACTCGTATCAGTCAGCAAATATGATTTGCTGATCGATTGCATTTTATTTTTCTATTACATATTATGATGTCTAGATCCTGAGTAGGATAATTGATAAGATCAATGTATGCTATAGAGTTAATATTAGATTAATTTTAGCTTCTGTTATATTTTATTCAAAAAAGTTTCAAAAATGCATGCTTAAATCCTACGCGATTTTCTTCATGCATAACATCCATATAAATAATTGGATCCTCATTATTCTCATCGATTTCGATGGGATCACCATCCCAGACTAGAAAATCATAAATTTGTCCGATCGACGTAGTACTCTACCAAATTATCTTAATGGTGTAGGTATATTAAGCTCTAGATTTGATCTAATCAAATTCGATTCAAGTTTAGCCATAGGTGTCGATCCTTCTACCTGTTGAACTTCATCAAGTTCAACCTTAGAGACAACAATTTCTTCACTAAGGAACTCCTTTTCTAAAAAGATTGCCTTAAGGCTGATGAACATCTTTTGTTCTTCAACATGATAGAAATAGTAATCTTTACTTTCTTTGGGATATCCTATAAACACACACTTATCATACCAGAGTCCAAGCTTATCTGTATGCAAACATTTGACATAGGCTGGACAACCCCAAATCCATAGGTGAGAGTATAGACCTATGCCCAAGCCATATCTCATATGGAATCTTTGTGATAGATTTACTCAATACATTGTTCAATATATAACATGCAGTCTCAAGAGCATAACCTCAAAATAAAACAAGCAAACTAGCAAGCCCCATCATGGATCGAACCATGTCTAATAAGGTTCAATTTCTCCTTTTTGATATACCATTATGCTGTGGTATTCTTGGAGGAGTTTACTATGAGAGAATCCCATTCTCTCCTAGATATGTCAAGAACTCACTGGATAGATATTTACCTTCTCGATCCAATCGAAGAGTTTTAATACTCTTCCTAGTTTATTTTTCTACTTCATTTCAAAATCTTTTGAATATTTCAAATGAATCCGACATATGTTTCATCAGATAGGCATATCCGTATCTGGATAGATCATCTATGAAAGTGATGAAGTAAAAATATCCACCTCTAGCACTTGTACTCATAGGTCCACATACATCATTATGTACTAGTCCTAAAAGCTCAGTGGCTTTTTCACCTTTTTCAGTAAAAGCTGACTTGGTAATTCTTCCAAAAAGACAAAACTCATAGGTTGAAAGTGATTCACAATCATTGACTTCGAGGATTCCCGCTTGGGTCAACCTGTTTATCCTATTCTTATTAATATGACCTAGCCTGCAGTGCCATAGGTAGATATCAAAGATATTATTTAATCTAGAATATTTTCTAGAAGTATACATTACACTCATAAGCTATGATAAAATATAAATATCATTTCTTTATTGTCCTTACATTATCATAACATCATTCATAATGATATCATAATAATCTCTCTTTATTGATAAATAATATCCATCTTTGGTCAAAAGGCCAACAGAGATTTTATTCATCAAAAAAGAAGGACAATAATGACATTCATTTAAACAAATGATATTAGTATTGAAAATAAGTTGAACTATTCTCATAGCTAGAACTGGAATAGATCTTCCATCTCTAACATTCAGGAATCACTCTTTATTTTCAAATTTTCTACTAATTTAAAGTCCATACAATGTATTGCAAATATAGATGAGACTTTTGATATCCAATACCCATGTAGTATTGTCACAAACAGAGAAATTACAAGATATTATCATATAACATCCTTGATTAGCAATCCCTTTCTCTTTTCTCTTATTCAACCTATTGGGATCATGAAAAACAAGAAACTGAGGATAGTTCCTCTTCCAATGCCCTACTCCTTATAGTAGAAGCACTCTATTTGATCTAGATTAATCTTGGATCTTTTGTTTAAACTTGACATAGAGGCCCTAGCATGAACCACTTCGTGCTGCTGAACAACATTCAACTTTCGATACTTATTATTGAAGTTGGGTCCCATAAGTTTATTATTGTCTAATAGTGAATGGATCAATTATGGTTTGGGTTTAACTACATAAAGAAAAATCAAAAGCCTAATTAATAAATGATTTATTAATCCTTGAGATTTGGACTTTAATCAAAAGGTTCTCTCACTATTTTATTCGAATTGATAGCCTCTACCACCAACTCGAGGAATTATACTAATTCCTTAGTGGGTACTAGAATCCATATAGACTGCATATAAGCCCAACTATGATTGATCAATCCATGTACATCTAAGGGTAGGTTCATAACCAATTATTCCTCCAAATAATTTCTAGTAATTTAATTTTATCCCAGATATTTTTTCAGTAGGCTAGGACCTCCACTGAAAGTCTCAAAAAGTTCAACCATTAACATGATCATACTTAGTCCATCTAACTAATGAATGATTAAGCCCAACTATGGTTAGTCAACCTAATGACCATTTAGAAAGACATGGCCAAGAAATTATATTATGAATGATAATTCCATTAGCGGATAAGTACCAAGCCTATGGGCCTCCAATGACTATCAAACTAATGGATCCACTATCATCCACTTAATGGAAGGCTATGATCTAGTTATCACCATAACTATTCCATTTTTAGAAATCTAACAATTTTAGAGAATTTAATTGATTTGATTTAAAAATAGAGAGAATGAGCTAGCTAATTTTGATCCATCCACTGACTTCACCAAGTCAGATAAAAAAGGATCAAATTCAGACCGACATTAGGAGCACCTAAATCAGTCACACTGATTTACCTATTTGACATGGGTGAGCCTAAATCACCAAGTGATCTAATCAAAATCTAATTTACTAGGATGGCCAGGTAAGTGAGATCAGTGGAAGGGATATGTCATTAACTCATCAAAGACCGAATCAATATGAATAACTCCAAATTAAAAACCACTGATCAGACTGCCAAACTTATCTTAAACACCATCCGGTTCATTAGTTTCAATTTAACCAAGTAATTTTGGTTTCGACCACGTAGCCAGGAATCAAGTCCAACTTGATTCTCATTAAAGATATGGACTAGACCAACTACAACTATTATAATTGATCTAGAGAATTCTTGATCTAATCTAAGATAACTATTGATTAGATCTAAACTTTCTATACCAATCGAAGTAACCATCTAGCAATAGTACCTGATGGTTGGATAGGTCGAATATATAGAACAATATTCTTAGAACCCATATGGATATAGTTTTCGTATAATTCATCCCCTTAACTAAAACGCTTATAGGACACCTCAAAGTTTAACTATCAGCCCCTATTAGGTCATCTACATTATATTTCAAAATATCAAATCCATCTCATTAATTAACCTAGCCAAGGTTTTTGTTATATTGAAATACAGTGATGCATTCTTCTCCAAGTCTTAGAGTGGTTAATCCCATCTTGATCACTTACCAATTTCACAAGTACTTAACTATGCCTAGAAACCTTCTATCATTGAATTAGAAATTTAGTTAGTCTAGTACCAAAGCATAGTGAGTTGCTTGCAAACCACTGTGGTGATTTTAGATCTAAGGGATACTTATATCTATATTCCATCAGAGCAATTCTCGATAGTAGAATGCTCTGGAGTTAGTCATGTTCAATGATGATGTATCCGTACATCTCACTTGTATGCCATACTAGTGTCTTTATACTTTTTTATTAAGAGGACAACCAATCTATATGGCATACAATGATCTATGCTCGATAAACACCGTCATCCTAATTAACAGCATATCATTTGTTTGTGAATAATTTTAAGGACTAATCGATAAATCCTCTCTTTATCAAAACTAAATAGTCCTAAGGACTTCATCACAATAATGGAGTTTATTAGACGATGTATACCTTATGATAAAAATGCCAAAATAAATATTTTATTATTAATAAATCAATTATAATTATAAGATAGCTTAACCGTCAACATGCTGATGATTGACTTTGGGATACATTTTCCAACAACTCCCACTTATCCTAAAGCCACTTGGCACGGTATCTAATACCCATCCTCAACTTGTATTCATTGAACTTCTTCATCGCTAGGGCTTTAGTGAAGGGATCGGCCAGGTTCTCTTTTCTATCAGTCATCTGAAGGTCGACGTCACCTCTATCCACGATCTCTTAGATCAGGTGGTAGCAGTGCAGTATGTATTTCATCAGCTAGTGTGCCTTTGGTTCTTTCACTTGAGCAATGGCACTAGTGTTATCACAGTAGAATAGGATCGGACCACCAAGGGAGGGTGCTAATCCAAGCTTGGTGATGAACTTCCTTAGCCACATAGCTTTCTTTACAGCATCTGATGCTGCAATGTACTCTGCTTCACAAATAGAGTCAGCCATAGTATGCTGCTTGAAACTCTTCTAGTAGATGGCTCCAGTATTTAGGATAAAGACATAACCCAACATGCTTCTACTATCATCATGCTCAGATTGAAAGCTCGAGTCAGTAAATCCCATAAGTTTCAAATCTAACTCACCATAAACCAACCATTGGTCTTTAGTATTTCTCAAATACTTAAGGATGATTTTCACCACTTTCTAGTGGTTCTCTCCTGGATCAGATTAGTATCTACTTACTACTCCTAGTGAGTATGCCATATATGGTCTCGTACATATCATGGTGTACATGATAGATCCCACTATCAAAGCATATGGAACTCTACTCATATGCTCTCTCTCTCTTCAAGAGTTGTCGGACAATCCTTCCTAGAGAGAAATTTTATAGCCTATTGAAAGATAGCCCTTTTTGGAATTCTCCATGCTAAACCTCTTCATTACAGTTTCTATGTATGTGGACTGGGATAACCCAAGCATCTTCTTAGATCTATCCCTATAAATCTTCATTCTTAGGATGTAGGATTTTTCACCCAAGTCCTTCATGGAGAACTAAGATGACAACCAAACTTTTATTCCTTGCAGTGCAGGGATGTCATTCCCAATTATCCTATTCTTGTTAATGTGATCTAGCCTACAGTGCCATAGGTAGATATCAGAGATATTATCTAATCTAGGATATTTTCAAGAAGTGTACATTACACTCATAGGCTGTGATAAAATATAAATATCATTTCTTTATTATTATTGCATTATCATAACATCATTCATAATGATATCATAATAATCTTTCTTTATTGATAAATAATAACCATCTTTGGCCAAAAGGCTAACAGAGATTATATTAATCAGAAAAGAAAGGCAATAATGACATTCATTTAAAGAAATGATATTAGTATTGAAAATAAGTTGAACTATTTTTATAGCTAGAACTGGAACGGACCTTCCATCTCTAACATTCAAAAGTTGCTCATTATTTTCAAATTTTCTACTAATTTGAAGTCCTTGCAATATATTGTAAATATGGACTAAACTTTCGATATCCAATACCCAAGTAGTAGTGTCACAAACAGAGATATTATAAGGTATTATCAGATAACATCCTTGATTAGCAACTTCTTGCTTTTTTTCTTATTCAGCCTGTTGGGCTCATGGGAAGCAAGATACTAAGGATAGTTCCTCTTCCAATGCCACTACTCCTTACAGTAGAAGCACTCTACCTGATCTAGGTTAATCTTGAATCCTTTGTTTAAACTGAACATAGAGGCCCTAGCATGAACTACTTCATGCTGCTGAACAATATTCAACTTTCGATACTTATTATCGAAGTTGGGTCCCATAAGTTTATCACTATCTAACAGTAAATGGAGCAACTATGATTTAAGTTTAACTGCATAAAGGAGAACCAAAAGCTTAATTAGTAAATAATTTATTAATCCTTAAGATTTAGACTTTAATCAAAAGATTCTTTCACTATTTTATTCAAATTGATAGCTTCTGCCTCCAATTCAAGGAATTACCTTAATTTCTTAGTGGGTACTAGAATCCATATAGACTGCACTCAAACCTAACTATAGTTGGTCAACCTATATATATCTAAGGGTAGGTTCATAACCAATTATTTCTCTAAATAATTTGTAATAATTTAATTTTGCCTCAGGTATCTTTTCAGTGGGCTAGGGCCTCCACTAAAAGTCCCGACTAGGTCCAACCATTAACGTGATATTGTCGTCCACAACGTTCCAGGCATCACCTAGCTCTAATACCAAATTATAGACCCATGATATCACTCGAACGCCAATCATCCTTGACATCACAAGTACCGATATCATGTTGCAGAAGCTCCTGATTATTAGCACGGACCTTAAAGAACCTATGACATTCTTTATGGACAGCACACCACCAATCCTCCACCTGGATCTATGATGGAGCGCCTCCCTCCTTGGGCTTGAGGGAGATGCCCGCTTCTCAAGGGCTTCTTCAGGAACCCTAGGGTGGCAACTCTAAAGAGAAGAGAAGAAGAGAGTTGAGGAACAAAAGGTCTGTATTTCCAGCATTCACAGCCTTCTAAAATCCTAATACAACCTATATATTTATACATAGCCATTAGGCCCGACCAAAAAACTCTCCAGCTAACCCAATACATGAAAGCACTTACCGAGCCTATATACACCCATGTCTCCCATGCTCTCATCCTTTGGATTTAGACCCGACCCATATATAAATTAGCCTCCTTAAGACCTCTCAAACCAGACCTTAAAACCCCTAGGATCAACCCAGACCCTAGTCCAAAATAGACCCTCGCGTAACTCTACCTGCGCACTGAGCCGGCTCAATCTCAGCACTGAGCCAGCTAAGTTCCACGGGGTTGGCTTAGTTTGAAACTGAGCTGGCCCAATCCTGTGCCATGCCAGTAGTTCCTAACGTGCAGTTCTCTATTTTGCCTGTGCACTAAGACTTAGCCGATCTAGTTTTTGACTGAGCCGACTAATCTGTAGAAAATCTTTTTTCTGTAGTCTTGATTCTTCGGCTTTGGTTTCTTGCTTCATCTTGTGTCTCAGATCTTCGAAGTACCAACAAAACTCCTAAAATCTCTAGAGCCAACCCCCTGACTCCTCCTATGGCCTCCTAAGGCTTGGGAGCACCATAAATCCTCATAATCTCTACCTTGGTGCCCCCAAGCCTTGGCAAATCTCTCGATAATGACTTGCACGTTCCTGCTATCCCTGTGCACTCGACAGCCCCTTATGCAATCATTGCCTCTACCAATTCTCTTCAGCTATTGTGCATCCTTGAGACCTTTGGGATGACTGCCTCCACCATTAAAGACCTGTGCTTGCACCTCTGCACCACCCTAAAATTGTAAGATCCTTTCTACTTAGCAGCTGCATCACTTTTTCTCAACTTTTCTGGAGAACCCACAATATTTTTGTACCGGCACTCACTGCAAATCCTAACATGGTCTCCTTAAAACTATGCCTATCCTCCTGCACATGCCACTCCACCTAGAACTATGCATCTCTAACACTGGTGCTAGGATATCGATCCTCCCGCATCCCTCTGCTCTAAACTCATGTCAAATTTCTCTCTAATTGTGAAGCCACCTCTCCAGAGCTCCACCTATATCCGAAGTCCATCTGATTCCATAGAAGTCGACTCTATCATCGAGTTCCTTGAGGCCAACCGCTCAATGCTGCACTATTGAGCCTACCACTGCACCTCGAACACCATCGCTGCCCCTTCAAACCCTCCACGCTTTACGGACCACTTTGAAGCCATCTTCAGATACCTCCTGCAACCCGCGGACACCTTCCAAAACCCAAGAATCTCATCCAACTCTTTCTGAAATTCAGTGACTGAATTCTAAGAAAATTCCATCCCTAGTCCTTCTTCTTCTGCCCCTACACCTAGCCATCGCTTCAGTTGTGCCCAGAGAACTATCCTCCACTTGAACCGCGACTCTTCCTGATGCCCCTATAGAAGAAACCTGATCCATGATACTCCTTACTGTTAGAGATCTCCTAGCACTCCCTGAGACCCCCTGGCTCTCCTTGAGACCTGCATCCAGTTTTTCTAAGATACCACTGACACTCTCTACAGAGATACACTCCTTGACTGCTGCACCATCGAGCCTCTCTTAGCCCCTGTGCCTCCAGGAAAGTGCTCCTGCAGCACTCCAACGCTCCCTGACTCATCTCTGCGCTGCTCTACAGCCATCCAGCCCTAACCTACTAGACCTCCATGGATCATCCATCTCCATCACTCCCAAGGCTCTAGAAATCCATGCTCTGATCAACCACTGAATACATCTCCGACTACTTCCCCGCCTTTCAAACACAGAAGGATATATAGTCACTTCTTCAGCCTTCCTTCGACCATTACCCTTTTGGAAACCTCTCTTCAATAGCCCTACACTGCCTATGTTTCTAGAGAATCCTGATGCTTTCTACTGAGATACCTCCCTCGGTTACTGCATCATCGAGCCTCTCTCAGCCCTACATCTTCAAGGAAAATGCTACTATGCAGCACTCCAGCATGCTCCCTACCTATCACATAACCATTCATACACCCCGACCTTTCCACCAAGACTGATCAATAAATCATGCACCAAATCCTTCCACCCCAAGAAAGAATTCCTTCCCATTAATCCTCTCAATCTTCCACCTTCAACCCGCTATTTTCGGATTGGCCAAACCATAGCAATAACAAGGTAGATTTGAGACATACCATGGAATCCTTGTGCAGATTTCTGATTTCATCTTGTACGACTTTTTCTTTCCTTTCATACACCATCAAGCTCTAATACTTGGCTCTGATATCATATTGCCATCCACAACATTTCAGACATCACCTAGCTCAGATACCAAATTATACATCCATGATATCGCTCGAACGCCAATCATTCTTGACATCATAAGCACCGATATCATATTGTGGAAGCTACTGATCTTTAGCATACACCTGAAAGAACCTATGACGTTCTCTATGGGCATCAAACCATCGATCCTCCATCTGGATCTATGATGGGGCGCCCCCTTCCTTGGTCTTAAGAGAGATGCCTCCTTTCTCTAGGGCTTCTTCAAGAAACCTAGGGCGGCAACCCTAAAGTGAAGAGAAGAAGAGAGTTAAGGGAGAAAAGGTCTGTATTGATTTCCAACCTTGAAAACTCTAATACAACCTATGTATTTATACATAGCCATTAGGCCTAACCAAAAAACTTTTCCTGGCTAACCCAATACATGAAAGCACTCACCGAGCCCATGTACACCCATGTCTCCCATGCTCTCATCCTCTAGATCTAGACCTGATCCATACATGAATTAGCCCCCTTAAGACCTCTCAAATCAGGCCTTAAGACCCCTAGGATCAACCCAAATCCTAGCCTAAAATAGACCCTCACGTAACTCTGCCCGTGCACTGAGCCAGCTCTAAGATTGAGCCAGCTAAGTTCCACTAGGTCGGCTTAGTCCAAAACTGAGCCAGTCCAATCCTGTGCCATGCTAGCAGTCCCAAACGCACAGCTCTTTATTTTGCCTGTGCACTGAAACTTAGCTAACCCAATTTTGGATTAAGTCGGCTAACCTACAGAAAATCATCTTTCTATAGTCTTGATTCTTCGGCTTTGGTTCCTTGCTTCATCTTGTGTCCCAGATCTTCGAAGCACCAACCAAGCCCCTGAAATCTTCGGAGCCAACACCGTGACTCCTTCTGTGGCCTTCCAAGACTTGGGAGCATCATAAATTCTCACACTTATCAGACCTAGGTCCAAGCTTGTCTATCATCAAATGTTTGACGTAAGCCAAAGATCCTCAAACCCTAAGGTGTGAAAGCATTGGCTTATGCCCTGTCCATATCTCATATGGTATTTTATTAACAAATTTACTCAGAACCCTATTTAGAATGTAACAAGCTGACTCGAGCACATATCCCCATAGGGAGATTGATAAACCAGCAAATTTCATCATGGATCAAACCATATCCAATAGGATCCAATTTCTCCTTTCAGACACACCATTATATTGTGGTGTTCTAGGAGGGGTCCATTGAGAGAGAATTCCATTCTCCCCCAGATATGTCAGAAACTCATTGGAAAGGTACTCACCCCCTCAGTCAGACCGAAGAGTTTTAATACTTTTCCCAGTTTGCTTTTCTACCTCATTTCAAAATAGTTTGAACATTTTAAATGACTCTAATTTATGCTTCATTAAATAGATGTACCCATACCTCGATAGGTCATTTGTGATGGTTATGAAGTAGAAATATCCACCTCTAATACTTGAGCTCATGGGTCCACATACATCCGAATGTACTAGACTCAGGAGTTCAGTAGCTCATTCACCTTTTTCAGCAAAAGATGACTTGGTCATCTTATCAAGAAGACAAAACTCATAGGTCGGAAGTGACTCACAATTACTAACCTCAAAAAAAAAAATTTGAGCTAATCTGTTAATTCTATTCTTGCTAATACGACCTAGCCTACAGTGCCAAAGGTAGACATCAGACACATCACTAATTCTAGGGCATTTACTAGAGGATTGAACCACGTTAACAGGCATAGAAAGTAAATAAATTCTATTATTCAATTATCCAATCAAAATTGTATCACCATTCAAAATGATATTACAAAAAAAAATTTTATTGATATTTCAAAACCATTCATGGCCAAAAGGCCTATAAAAATGATATTCAATAAGAAAGTTGAATAATAATGACATTCAGTAAGAATAACTTTATTTGAATTGATTACAAGGTTCATGATTTCTAAAGCTAGAATTGAAACTTGTCTTTCATCTCCAACGTTCAGGAACCTCTCATCTTGATCAGATATTCTATTAACCTGCAAGTCCTACATAGAATTACAAATATGATAAGAGCTTCCAGTATCTAATACCCAGGTAGTAGAACCAAATAAGAAAAAATTGCAAGATGTTATCATATAATTATCTTGCCCAGCAACCACTTGCTTCTTCCTCAACCTGTTCGGATCCAGGGAGGCAATGTATAGAGGACAATTGCTCTTTTAGTGCTCCTGCTTTTACAGAAGAAGCACTCTATCTGGCTCTAGTCGGTCTTGCACTTCTTGGTCTGATCCTATGCAGACATCCCAGCATGCGGCTGCACCTTCTTGTTTTTCTTCTTCTTGTTCTTCTTTCCTTTCTTAAAGGGTT